>APFE030366470.1:28366-88481 GCA_000404065.3 Pinus taeda | reverse complement strand
CCTCCCACTATCCCAACATCAACAACAGGTACATCAGCCACATATGCTTCAACAGCAGCAACAACAACAACACCAGATACTAGCATGAGCATCGAAGAGATGATGAAATCAATAAAAGAGCTAGAAGTCCAAATGTCAGAGCTTAAAGAGGCAAAAGAAAGATTGGCGAAGCTAAAGGTAAGCTATGACAAATCTAAGATAACAGTGGCAGAGAAAACTAGAGAGGTAAAGGCCTTGAAGAATAAGGTGAAATCCTTGGAAAAAGATCTCACCTTGCATAAACCTCTAGCATACATTAAAACAATTTTGTGGACCAAAATTGGCCAGTCTATCACTGACCAATGGCAATCAATTCAAATGATCCATGAACAAATAGAATTGATAGAAAGGGCCCAAGTGGAAATTCAAAGGGCCAGGGCATCATTGGGAAACATGCTTGAGCAGGCCAATAGACTAATCCATTTTTTGAATACTCATACCAGAGAACAGTTAGCAGCTTTGGAGGTCAGGGATAGAACAAGCAACATTTTCATAGTGAAAAAGGTGCTATCCATGAGGAATTTTATACAGAACCTAGAAAGAAAGTGCCAAGAAATGAAGATGGAAATAAATGCCTTTATAGAGAAGTTTACAGTATTACAGCAGAAGGGTCTACCCAGTTTGTTAACTAGCAATCAAAGACTATTGACACATGAAACATATGCTCACATGGTAAACACATATGTTGCCAACCAGATCACTGCATCATCAAGCACTTCAGAAGGCATAGGACCTCACATTGGACAGAGCTTATATGACAAATTGGAAATCTGTTCTATAGTGAACATGAAATAAATCATATTTTTGAAGTCCAGCCCAACTTCTATAGGTATACTGAAGCTGATGAAACACTAATAAAAATACAAAGACATCAGTTGCCAACAGACCAATAGTGGCAAAGTATGCTGGAAGTTTTACCAAGCCACTTCCAATTTCCCTTTATCATCTGCATTTAATCAAGTGTCAAAACACGTGGCACATGTCATAATGGTGAAAATAGTAGAAGGAGGAAATCAGGCTGGGACTACAGCTCATTAATGCAGGACCACGCACAGGTAAAAGGGACGGGACAGCAGCGTAGGAATGTAGAATGAAGAGACAACTACCAGCCGACTTGCTCTATTAAAAAAATTCAAATATCTCTGACCAACTAAACAGCCAGCACACCAACATTTACTCATGCATTCATTTCTCTCATTTACTTCTCCTGTAAAGTAGATGAATGAATCTATTGCAGGATATTTTTCCATAAGATATTTTGTAACTCCTTTTTTGTATAAATACCTCCCTGTCAGATGTATTCTGGGTTGGTGATTTCTTCTCTAGACTGTGTTGTAACTCTGATATTTTTTAATACAAAGGCTGTTAAAGTTCACTACTGCTGGACTGTCTGAATGTGGATTTGATGTTCTGGGGCTGCTACAAAATTCCTGTGTCTTTCTATGGATCAATAAGTTGTTCTAAACTGTGTTTTTTGTTTTCTATGTTTGCAAATTTCATATATGTTTATATACACTCTGTGTTCAATCTCTGTTGTTAATTATGTTTTCTTCAGAATTAGCATAAACATGAATTCTTAACTGCTCCTGTTTCCACTGATTCTTTCACTTTGAATATTGCCAAGGAATTTTATTGCTCCTTGATAATATTCATGCACTTTCCCTCTGCCAACATGATGAAGGATTCTTAACTACCCTTCATCCACTAGCTTACATTCCATCAATTTCCAGATTTTAAAATTTTTCCAAGATCGATTATCTTGCTTTGTAGTATTGCCCTTTATCAAAGAAAACACACCCAGCAGTTCATCCTCATAGACTCCATTTGCCCAATGAAATAAAATGTTTCAGACTTGTATCCCAACTCTGTTTAAGATCACCATCCAACAAGCTTAAAACAAAACCCTGTACATCATAACTAGCCTAAAATACCTCAAAACAAAGCTAAAATATAAAGAGAGAGCCCTCTCTGGATGCAGTTTGGCTAGAAGTTGCATCTAAAAGGTTAGTTAGTGGTTACCTCGGCCGTATTCCCTTTTCTCACAAGTTTTGGGGAACAACCTGAGTGTTAACATCATTGGTGACTTCGTTGGGGACCTGAATGAATGTTTGTTACTATTGTCTAAATTCTAAAACTACAGATGGTCCCTGAAGTTAGCCAGGCAGCCTTTGAAACTGCTTTTTCTATGCAATCACAGGAGTAAATAAAAACTACTTCAGTCTATCTCCAGTCTAGCTTTAGACTTTAAACAACTATCTCAAAGATTTGATTAGTTTCCTTGTTTCAAACATACCTGAAGGAAAGCCCAACTCCTCCTATATCGCAAAAGCTTCCTTCAAAATATTGTCCAAACTTGTATCCTCCAAATATTCCCAGAAAATACCAACAATATATTTTTAGAAGCTGGCTCCAAAGAAGAAAACTCGTTACACTAGGTCAAACCCAGACCCAAATCCCCCACTTATTTTTGACAATCCCAATTTGATTTCTAAAAGCCTTAGAAAACCTGAAAATTAAGAGAGTTTTGTTGATTCAAATCCTGAAACATTTCAGCAGAAACCTATCCAAACTCAACTTACTACTGGAAAATCGCAAGCTCTTTCCCCTATCACTGTTGCTTCCCCTAGTTCACCATCATCACTCCAAAACCTCTTTCCCACTCCTCCATCCATAACACTTGTCTCAGCTATTATCCCTGTGCTTCAAGCTGTCCCATTTTTACCTGTTAATATGGCAAATCAATATGCTCCCTTGCAGTTACCTACAAATCCAGGGGCTATGCCCCAAGACTATCAAAGAAAAGTCACCTATTTTGATGGTACTGGAACCGATACAGCTCAACAACATACCAAGAAGATGACAAACTATTTTGAAAGCTATGAAATTGATTATGATGATGTTAGGATGAAAAGTTTCGTCTAGAGCTTAATTGGTGATGTAAGGACCTGGTTTAGGGAACTCCCTGAAAATACCATTGCTATCTCAAATTCCCTTTATCATATGTTCATGAATAGATGGGAAAATAAAAAGGACCCATTACACATCCTATCAGAATATGAAAGCTTGAAAAGAGGTCCACAAGAAAGTGTCCAAGATTACTGTGCCAGATTTAATAATGTGTACAATGCCATTCCTCAGAATCTTAGACCACCACCAGACTTAGCCTTGATCAAATTCCCTGGTGGATTTGACTTGGACATGGCTTACCAGCTTAAGGAGAGAGCTCCTCCAAGCTTAGAAGACATGCAGAGCATAGCTATAAGTGTTGAAGCCAATTTGATTTCTAAAAGAAATCGGGCTAGATCTGAGAGAAGAACCTTTAAGGAAAAACCTTCTACATTTGAACAAAAATTAGATGCAATCATTAAAGGTATGGACAGACTGGGAGATAGAGTGGAAACTATTGAGAGGAAATCTTCATGGGAGGGCCAACCAAGCAACATTGCTAGAAATCCAAACTTTAGAAAAAACCAAAATCCAAATCTAGGAAAAGCTAGTCCAAACCAAAACATAAGGCCCCCATTCCAAGAAAAGTATGCAGAAGCTTCAACATCTAGTGAACCAACAGAGGATACCCAAATTTGCTTGATGGGTCTCAATGGTTAACAACAAATCTTCCTAACTCGAGAAGACCAAGAAGCTCACACTTTTGGTCAGTTTCAAATTCAATCAAGAGAGTCTTTTGATTTCAAAGAAGGACATGATGCAACTGTCTATGAAGTGCATAAACAATACAATCTTAGGAGAAGAATAGACATCCCTGATGATCCCAAGCAGAAACCAATCAAGCAGCCTAATAAAAACCAAACCCAAGGATCATCATATACAACTATTCCTAAATCAACTTCCAATCCAAATAATCCAACAGTTGAAGATATTTCAGACCTACAAAAATCAAACCGACACCCTCCAACTATTTTTCCTCTTGAGGAAATCATAGAGGAACCCATAGAAAATGGTGTCAAAGTGACTTTAGCTCATAATAATATTCCAGTGAAAGAATCAGTTACAGAAGACTCAGCTAAAAAGGATAACCTTACTGCCCAAAATATCAAAATACAAACAGAAAAACCTTTCAATTTGGAAACTGAAAAGTTAAAATAGCCATCCCATTATCTGAATTAGCTAGGCATGAATTTTTTAGAGAATAAATCAGTAGATCGCTACAAATTCCAGAAAACAGAGATGTAGTGAATGTCCTTGATGACCAACTAGAACTTATATTTGGACCTGAAGTAAACAGAAAGTCTAAATATGGAGGAGTTCCTCCTTTCTATGTCAGCTTAAATATTCATGATAAGATACTTCACAATGTAATGTTTGATTCTAGGGCCTCTCATAACTTGATGCCCAAATCTGTGATGGAAAAATTAGAGCTTGACATAACTAGACCATATAAAGACCTATTCTCATTTGATTCCAGCCAAGTTAGATGTCTAGGCTTGATCAAAGATCTGTGTGTATCATTAGTCCAATATCTAGCCAAAACAATTTTAATGGATGTGGTGGTGGCTAATATTCCACACAAATATGGAATGTTGTTATCTAGATCCTGCGGTGCCAAGCTTCAAGGATCTTTGCAACTTGACATGTCTTATGCCACCATCTCAGTCTTTGGCCAGCCAAAGAGATTATACAGAGAAACTTTGATGAAGTATGTGGTCAGCAACCAAGAAAAACCCCAAAACTTTCCCATTTATTCCATGCACTCAAACATGGATTCATTCATCTTGTACAACACTGAGATTCATACCCCAACTGATATTAAAGTTTTGGCTCTAACCCATGATGGATTCCTGGATGAAAAATCCACAGTTCAGATTCAAGAGGTCTCAGAGAATAATAAATTGACTATCACAGAAGAGGAATCCCATGAGACTGAAAATCCAATTATGTCTGCTAAACAAATTAGAGAAACTCCTGATACTAGTTCCAATCAAGGAAACTTATGGTATTTAGAATTTGATGGATCTGTTAATAAGCTAGGAGCAGGGGCATGCATTTGGATACACTATATGAAGAATGACCATGCTAAAGGACATGCATATAGACTGAATTTCAGATGTACTAAGAACATGGCCGAATATGAAGCCCTTCTGCTTGGGCTCAAAGTGATCAAAAGCCTAGGGGTGGATAGGATATTAGTTTTAGGAGATTCTAATTTGATAATTCAGCAAATGAAAGGTAACTTTGTCAAAAATGACATTAGATTGAGATCATACAGAGGGGCAACAATTCAAATTCTCAATACTTTCCTAGAATCCCAACTCACCAAAATCCCAAGGAATCAAAATTTACATGCTCATAGCTTAGCAACCTTTGCCAGTACTTGCAAGCTGCCATTTGGTCCTGCTCATCTTTTCACAGCTGAAATCAAACACAGACCAGGTGTTCCAGACAATGTAAAAAATTGGCAAGTCTTTGACAATGACACTCAAATCAATAATTTCCTGACCCTCAAAGAAGAGTTTTCCAGCACAAAAATGGATACAAGCTCTGCAAGTGAAAATGATCAAATAGACACAGTTGAGACACATATTTCTGTTGAGACAGCAAAAAAAATTCTACATCCCACTAAGTTTGCTAAAACAGATTTACAGAAACGTGAAGAAAAAGAATGTGAGGATGCCATTGGAGCAGAATGTGAAGTCATTGATTTGAAGGATAATTTTTTACCTACAAGCCTCACCCCTTTGGAAGACATTTTTGACTCAAATGAAATTTCTAGGAAACCTAAAATGCAGCCATTAAACATAGAAATTGAGGATTGTAATATAGGAACTGCAGGGAATCCTAAAATCATAAAATTGTCCAAAGATCTGCCCCCTGACCAAAAACTGAAGTTTCAAGATGTTTTTGCACGGAGTTATGAGGACCTAAAGTCTTATGATACATCTGTTAAACACACTATACCTCTCAAGGAAAACCAAAAACCTTTCAAACAAAAACTTAGGAGGGTCAACCCTGTGCTACTCCCTTTGATTGAGAAAGAAGTTAAGAGATCGTATGAAGCTAGAATTATACTTCCAATAAGATTTTCAGAATGGGTTCCAAATTTGGTGCCCACTAGAAAGAAGACAGGGGAGATTAGGCTATGTGTTGATTTGAGAAATTTGAACAAAGTCTCCTTAAAAGATAACTACCCCTTTACCCAAAATGGATCACATTCTACAAAGGGTAGTGGGTGCTTCAAGGATCTCACTGTTGGATGGATTCTCAAGCTTCAATCAGATCGTAATGCACCCTGATGACCAAGATAAAACTGCTTTCGCAACCCCTTGGGGAACATTCAAATATGTAAAAATGCCATTTGGACTCAAGAATGCAGGAGCTACTTTTCAAAGATCCATGGATATATCTTTTGCTAAAGAAATCCATGGTTTTTTAGTCATTTACCTAGATGAGCTTACAACTTTTTCCATATCAGATCAAGAACACCTAGATCATCTCAGGCAGGTATTCTTAATTTGTAGAAAATATGGTATATCACTGAATCCAAAGAAATCATTGTTTGGCCTAGAAGAAGGAAAATTATTGGGCCATATCATCTCTAAAGAAGGCATTAGAATTGATCCGGACAGAATACAAGCTATCTTGCAAGTCCCTCACCCTAGAAACATCAAAAAACTACAAGTTTTTTTGGGGAAGATCAACTTCCTAAGAAGATTCATACCAAACTTGGCCGAGATGATAAGATTGTTGAACAACATGCTGGAAAAGGATTCCAAGGTTAAGTGGACAATAGAAGCTAAGCAAGCCTTTGAAGAAATCAAAAAAGCTTTGACTCAAACACCAGTCCTCACAAGCCCCAATTTTGACAAGGAATTTATCATATTCTCATTTGCATCAGAACATGAAATTGCTGTTGTTTTGCTTCAAAAAGATGAACAGGGATGTGAAAAACCCATAGCCTTTTTTAGCAAGGCACTTAGAGATGCTCCACTCAAATATCAAATCATGGAGAAACAAGCATATGCACTTGGAAAAGCCATTAAGGACTTTAGAGTTTACATCTTATACTCTCATGTGATTTCTTATGTGCCCAACGCTGTTGTTAAAGAAATCCTAACCCAAGGAGGAATTGAAGGCAAAAGGGGCAAATGGATAGCTACCATACTAGAATATGGCATTGAAATCAAACCAATAAAACTGATAAAAGGACAAGGGCTAGATAAACTTATGACTGAAACCAACTTTCAATCCCTTGACATAAATCAACTGGATAATGAGCAAGAGATGGTGACTCCACAGATCAATCAAGCCTTTTTACAATCACCTTGGTATGCTGACATATGTTTTGTATTATTAAACCTGCAAGTTCCTCCAAGATTATCTAGAACTAAGAAAAGATTTTTGAAAATGAAAGCTTCCAAATTCTATATTTTAGATCATGCTCTCTTTTGGAAAAATCATGAAGGTGTTTTATTAAATTGTCTAATCAAAGAAGAAACTGACAAAGTACTTAAATAATTTCATGCAGGGGATTATGGTGGACATTTATATTGGAAATCAACTGCTGATAAAATCCTAAGGGCTAGATTTTATTGGCCGACCCTATTTTCTGATGTAAAGAAATATGTAACTTCTTGCCACAAATGCCAAATCTTTGAAGGTAAGAAAAAGTTGTTGCCTCTACCCCTCAAGCCCATTTCCACTGAAAGACCATTTCAACAATGGGGTTTAGGCTTCATTGGGGAAATCCACCCTGCATCCTCTGGCCAACATAAATGGATTTTGACTGTTATAGACTATTTTACCAAGTGGATAGAGGCCATACCTTGTAGGCAAGCCAATGACTCAGTAATCATGCAATTTTTAGAGACCAACATCTTGTCTAGGTTTGGTTGCTCGGAGAAGATTATTATAGACAATGTTGCTTCTTTTAAATCCAAGAGAATGATCAATTTTTGCCATAAATAAAAAGAATTTGCATAAAAATCTTGTCAATGCACTATGGGCAGACAGAATGACTACTAAGAGATCCATTGGCACAAGTCCCTATGAACTGGTTTATGGTATGGAGGTAGTATTTCCTTCTTCTTTGGGAATACCAGTGATGAAGTTGCTGCAAGAGATACAGGTAGAGCCTAATGATATTCAGAGAAGGATCAATCAAACTATTCATCTACAACAGACAAGAGAGGAGGTATATCAAAGATCTTAGGTTCTACAAGAAAAGCTGAAAAAGATATTTGATAAGCGAACCAAAGCGGAGGGTTTCTTCATAGGAGATAAAGTTTTGAAGTGGATTCTAGGAGAGAAGATAAAGGAAAACATGGAAAATTTGATTTCCTATGGAGAGGACCATTTATCATTTAGACTATACAAGGAAAGAACACCTACTTTTTGAAAATACTGGATGGTACAGAGGCAAATGATGGGCTAGTAAATGGTCAAATGCTGAAGCATTATTTTGATCCAGCTTGTTGAAAAAATCAACACTTTAGTTTGTACATAACAGTGTTTACTTTCTGTAGTTTATTACAGCAATATGATAGGGAATAAGATGCAGCAAATTTTGAGGAAAAGGCAAGGAATTGTGCCACCTTATGGTATTTCATTTTGATTTTATCAGAAGAAGTTGAAAAAGGAGACTTGGGAGCTGTGAAAATGATGACAAATATTCAGATAGAGTATCCTAAACAGAGCTGCAACTATGTGAATGAATTCATGAGAAACACTTAAATTTTAAAGAGGCACCATTTTGTGTACAACAAAGGAGAAACTTCATAATACAGCAGGAATTGAATATAAGGCCATCTAACTTGTTGTTCTTGACTTTTCACCAGGAAAATCCATCCCCAAGTAGAGCCATTGTTAGGTTCATATACCAATAGGTTTCATTTTTCATGATTGACTGAAGAAGTGCCAAATATGTTCATCCTTTGCAGCTTTCCATGCCGCAAAGGTTCCATATTTTGTAAACAAATGAAGAAAATTAAAAACTGAAAATAGGGTATGCCCTAAAAGAAAAATCAAAGGGCAAAAAGAAGGGAATGGTCAAGAGAAAAATAATAGAAATGAACCCCAAACCAAAAGACTAGGAAAGTGTGCTAGTTCAAATGCCACTACTGTTCCATTTTTGAATAATTTCATTATGTGCAGGTGGTTGACTCTTGCCACAGTTGATGAATAGCTAGACAGTTCAATACTGGCCAAAGATCATGTTTGAATTTACTTGTCTTAGAAAAGAGAATAAAGGTCTATCCAAACAGTTCAAGCTTGGCAGATGAGTAGATAGGTAGAGAAGCAAAGGAGCTCAACTGCATAATCGAGGTCCTTGGAAGAGATAAGGGTAGATTTAGATAGGAGGGCAGCTAAAAGAAAAGAAGAGAATTAGGGTTTTCTAGTTCAAATGCACCCAATGAAAATGAAGAAAAAATGTTAGGTGTATTTGGCTGGGTAGGCAGTTTTGATGTTGCAGAAGCAGGTTTATGAGCAATTTTGTTCTTTGAAACAGGTTTCATCTCATGAAATATCATAAGGTGCTATGGCAAGGTGGTTACAAAACAAATGGAGCATGACTAATTTCCCTCCTCATTTTTCCAAGAACACTTACTAACATCCCCCCAAGGACAATGAGATTTGCTCATTGCCCTTAGTCCACTTCATTTCATGGAAAACACTAAGTGAAACATTGTTTTCACCTAGGTAAAACAAGCCACATTTCTTGTGTAAAATGTTTTTATTCCATTATGCTAAGTTTCCCAAAACTTCATAAATTTCTATCCTCTCATTTCCCCATGCCTAAGTTTTTCACTCTATAAACTTAGCATTTATTCATACATATTCATCCCACATATTCATATTAACGTTGTAACCCTATTATATAGCTCCTATATAATGTTTCCCCACTTCTATTATATATAAAAATACATAAAAAACCCCTAAAAAACTAATATCCCGACCCTCGGCAATATAGCCATATATTAGAGTTCTTCGGGAATTATAGGTTCACTTGGAACCTTATAATAACCCCTTGCACGCATGTAAATATTGGGTTTCATTTAACATTCGGTTAAATGAATAACCGATCCACCAAAGCCCAAAGTTAAATATATTACAAAACCCGCAATAAACATTACAAATGTGAAATATTACGGCGGGTCCCCCTGCTATAAGCCTATGCCATCTCTTTCACCTATCAACTGTCCGATCATCACACATAGATCCAACAGCTGTCGGCGATATAGAAACCCCCCCGCCTGTCGAACGATAGCGTCCGGGGGATGGGTAGTATTTCTTCCGTACAGGAGACACGCGTCAGCTTCCCGGCATGACCGAAGCCCCCCCCTCCAAAACCACCATGGCCCGAAGGCAGTGCGGGAATACCGCTTACTGCCCCACTGCCTCCCTGCTGACGTCATGCCCACATCATCAGCTGATGTCACATCCACGTCGCTCACCACCACTTCGTATTAGTGCCATGTCACCTACTAACATCACCACCTCACCTTTGTGTCACCCACCACGTCATTCGACACATCATCCTCTGTATTCCGCTACAGGAAAAAATTACGTCATGCTGACATCATCCAACAGAAACGCGCCAAAGCCCCCCAAAGTCAAATTTTTTGTTAAAAAGGTGCAAATGTTTCATTTTCACTTATTTTTGTTTCTCTCCTCTGTGCGACCTCTGCATGCTCTTTTACGTCCAAGGCAACATTTAAACTGCACAGTCTACCACCCAACAATTTTATTCCATAGCTCGGCCCCTCAGCTCGTCTCGCCACCTGCAAATCGATCAGTTCGCCACTAAAACAGGTATTTACATGAATTTGCTCCCGAACCCTATTTTTCTTTAGTTTTCTCTGTAAAATTGCCCACAAAACCCAAAATTTGGAGAAAAAACACCGTGTTGTCTTCAAAATACTCACCATAACCACTATTTCAATCAATTTTTACCAAAATCCGCCCGCTGAGCTAAATTCGAGCTCGTTCCGGCCTGCAAATTCTCTGAGAAACCCCAAAAACTACCTATTTCCTACTGCTATTACCCGTTTTGCCAAATAATCCCGTGAACTCCACCTCCCTATGCAAAATCTGCCCACTAAGCTAAATACAAACCAATTTCACGGTGTAATTCCCGGAGAGAATCCACAGAGTCATTGTTTTGCTTATTTCACTCACATAGACCCAAAAATTCCAATTTCAAAAGCAACAGAATTGAGCTACGGAAGCTCCAGTAGCCTTAAATGTTACTCCTCTTAATGCACCCCACAAGGAATTGGAAGCGCTACCTTTGGCCGATCAGGAATATCTAATCCAAGACTTGGTTTGTGACAGAAATCACCTACAAGAATTCTGTGAACTCAGGAATAGTCATCTAAATAAAAATGATTTCTATGGGATATGGGAATCAAATCTATCCATATACTACCTCCCCTCTGTCAATTTCTTCCCTGAGATAATTCACCTTTGTTGTGAAAAATATGAACCAGCCCAAAGGGCAGTCAAAACTCCATCTAGGACCATCCTATTTCATATAACTCCTGACTCCATAAATCAAATGCTAAACTTCAAACCAACTTAGCTTCTGTTTCCTCTTACTATGAAATTCTTGCTTGATGAAGGTCCCAAACTCTCCAGCTCAGAGATAACCCGAATTGCCCAAGTATTTATGAGAGCAAACCGCCAGTCTAAAGAACCACCTCCTTTTCAATATGCATCTTTCAATGAAGTGGGTAGATTACTTGTTGATATGATATCTTATGTTCTGGGGTTCAATACAAGTGAACATATTGATGAAACTATATTGGTCTTACTGTCCATATTTACCCCAGGGCAACCCCCTGCTGTCAAATACAACTATGCCAAATTCATTGCCAACAAGATACATGAGAAACTCTTGAATCTAGATAGGGAGAGAGTCTTCAAGTATTCATCCTACATCTATCATATGTTCTTGTATTATCAGTCAGACTGTTTCCAATTTCCCATCAGAAAATTGGACTCTAAAGGAGAAAAGAGGTATGTGATTTTTTGGACCTCAGTCTTTCATGAAGTCCACAACTCTCCTTACTCTTACTGTGAGTTCATTGACATGTTTGTCTATCCAATCTCTTCTCTCCTAATGAGAACTCCTCCTCCTCCTAGACTGTCCTATGATATGCAGAAAATATTGCAGCTCTCCAAAAGCTACAAAATAGGTGACTGGTACTTCTACTAGAATCACATTGTTATCATGATATATGGCTGTGAGTTGTGCCCCTACAGGCTACCAAAATATGTGCCAATGAGACTGTTTGCCTTGGAATATTTCAGGCAATTTATCAATTCAGATTTGACTCATTTCCATAGCACCAAGAAAAAGGCTCAGTTGAAATTGAGAGACCAATTAGGCCCCTATGTCATGAACAAAAAAGAAGGATGACAATATGTTGATAAGATATTGGGTGAAAAACTCAGATTAAGAAGAAGCTTTTGGTGGGTACCCTATGACCCAAATGGCTTTATCAACTCAAGAAGAATAAAATATAGGTTGTCAACCTATGAACATTGCAAAATCCCTGAAATAGAACAATTTGCCAACCAAGATGAGTGGGTAGAAGGCACACTAATTGAACAGTTCACTGAGGAAGAGAAAATGGAGAAAAATATGAAAAATATGGAAATGTCTCTTGACTTAGATTCTTTTGGGCAGGTGTAATTCAAAGTGCCACATCAAATCGAAAAGGCACATCAATTGTTGTAGCTTCACAAGTTGCCCAAGAAAGGACTACACGAGTAGTGGGGACAACAAAGGTCAAGGAGGTAGTAGATACAGAGTAAGAAACAATGACAGACCAGCCAACTACCTCAAAGGAATAGGGTCAAGGGCAAGCCCCTTCACTATAGACAGAGGCACCATAGGTACCAACATTACAGACTCCTCTCAATGAGGAAAGAAGCAAGAAACAAGACAAAGAAGAGACCACACCTGCAAGTGGATCAACAGAGCAGCCAAGGGCCAAAAAGCAAAGAGTAGATCCTCTATCTGAAGAGGAAATTAATGAAGAAATCACAGAAAGCCCAAGAGAGGAGAGGGAAACCAGCCAACAGACATCCACTAGCTCTCACAAGCGAGAAATGGAGAGGCAGCATGGTATCGAAGTTTCTTCCTTAAGGCCTCAAAGTAAGCAACGTTCTGATATTAAAGGAACATTCATGGAGATTAAGGCTCGGAATGAGTCATTGAGAATACAACTTTATGATCAATTTCTCAAAATGACACCCTCCAAAAAGCAAAGACTAATGGCAACATATGACATTAAGGAGGAGAAGATGATCTTAAGTCATTTTAAGCCTAAGATTCATCAACCACAGTCTGCAGTTGACTACATAAGAACAAATCGAGAGGTGCTTGCTAAAGATATACACCCAATGGACCAGATTGAATTGCACAAACAAACTGGTGAAATGGTCTATGCTACATTAGCAGACAAGGAAATATTGGCCCACCAATTGGAGTCATTAAGTAATATATCTGCCCAATTGGATTTGGAAAAGATATCTTCCTTAGCCAAACACAACAGAATAAAGACCCTAAAAGAGATAATTATTGAGCTGGGACATGATCCCAAGGATGCCAAGGGCATCAAAGCACTGATAAAGAAAAAGGAAGAAGATATTGCTACACTTAGGAAGCAATTGAAGCTGCCTGTCACCATGCACGCCCAAACTACAGAAATTGTACAAGAAAAAGCAGAAGAGGACGTAATGGATTTGCTGATGAGGATGAATCAAAGGTTAACTCAAACAGAGAAAGAGTTGGAGAAAGCATTGCAAGCCAAGTAGGGAGAGTCGACCTCCCAGCCACCTGAAATAGCTCCAACAGTTACCACTGCTCCCCCCATAGTCACAGCAGCAATTCCTCCCACTATCCCAACATCAACAGCAGGTACATCAGCGACAAATGCTTCAGCAGCAGCAACAACAACAACACCTTATACTAGCATGAGCATGGAAGAGATGATGAAATCAATAAAAGAGCTAGAAGTCCAAATGTCAGAGCTTAAAGAGGCAAAAGAAAGATTGGTGAAGCTAGAGGTAAGCTATGACAAATCTAAGATAACAGTGGCAGAGAAAACCAGAGAGGTAAAGGCCTTGGAGAATAAGGTGAAATCCTTGGAAAAAGATCTCACCCTGCATAAACCTCTAGCAGACATTAAAACAATTTTGTGGACCAAAATTGGCTAGTCTATCACTGACCAATGGCAATCAATTCAAATGATCCATGAACAAATAGAATTGATAGAAAGGGCCCAAGTGGACATTCAAGGGGCCAGGGCATCATTGGGAAGCATGCCTGAGCAGGCCAATAGACTAATCCATTTTTTGAATACTCATACCAGAGAACAGTTAGCAGCTTTGGAGATTAGGGACAGAACATGCACCATTTTGACAGTGAAAAAGGTGTTGACCATGAGGAATTTTATACAGAACCTATAAAGAAAGTGCCAAGAAATGCAGATGGAAATAAATGCCTTTATAGAGAAGTTTACAGTCTTACAGCAGAAGGGTCTACCCAATTTGTGAACCAGCAATCAAAGACTATTGACACATGAACAATATGCTCACAGGGTAAACAAATATGTTACCAACCAGATCATTGCATCATCAAGCACTTCAGAAGGCATAGGACCTCCCACTGGACAGAGCTTATATGACAAGTTGGAAAATCTGTTCTATATTGAACATGAAATAAATCATCTTTTTGAAGTCCAACCAACTTCTACAAGTATATTGAAGCTAATGAAACACTAATAAAAATACAAAGACATCAGTTTCCAACAGACCAATGGTGGCAGAGTATGTTGGAATTTTTACCAAGGTATTTCCAATTTCCCTTTATCATCTGCATTTAATCAAGTGTCAAAACACGTGGCACATGTCATGAAGGTGAAAACAGCAGAAGGAGGAAATCAGGCTGGGACAGCAGCTCATTAATGCATGACCACGCACAGGTAAAAGGTTCGGGACAGTAGCACAGGAATGCAGAATGAAGAGACAACTACCAGCTGACTTACTCTATTCAAAAAAGTTAAATATCTCTGACCAACTAAACAGCTAACACACCAACATTTACTCCTGAATTCATTTCTGTCATTTACTTCTCCTGTAAAGTAGATGAATGAATTTATTGTGGGATATTTTTCCATAAGATATTTTGTAACTCCTTTTTTGTATAAATACCTCCTCGTCATATGTATTCTGGGTTGGTGATTTCTTCTCTGGACTACGTTGTAACTCTAATTTTTTTTAATACAAAGGCTGTTGAAGTTCACTACTGCTGGACCGTCTGAATGTGGATTTGATGTTTTGGGGCCTGCTACTGAATTCCTGTGTCTTTCTATGGATCAATAAGTTGTTCTAAACTGTGTTTTGTGTTTTCTATGTTTGCAAATTTCATATATGTTTCATAATCTTAGTAATAGGGAAAAAGAATAGCCCAGAATTTGTTTATATACACTTTGTGTTCAATCTCTATTGTTAATTATGTTTTCTTCAGAATTAGCATAAACATGAATTCTTAGCTGCTCCTATTTCCACTGATTCTTTCACTTTGAATATTGCCAAGGAATTATTTATTGCTCCATGATAATATTCATGCACTTTCCCTCTGCCAACATGATGAAGGATTCTTAACTACCCTTCATCCACTAGCTTACATTCCATCAATTTCCAAATTTAAAATTGTTCCAAGATCGATTATCTTGCTCTGTAGTATTTCCCTTTATCAAAGAAAACACACCCAACAGTTCGTCCTCATAGAATCCATTTGTCCAATGAAATAAACTGTTTTAGACTTGTATCCCAACTCTGTTTAAGATCACCATCCAACAAACTTAAAAAAAAATCTTGTACATCATAACTAGCCTAAAATACCTCAAAACAAAGCTAAAATATAAAGAGAAAGCCCTCTCTGGATGCAGTTTGGCTAGAAACTGCATCTAAAAGGTTTGTTAGTGGTTACCTCAGCCGTATTCCCTTTTCTCACAAGTTTTGGGGAACAACTTGAGTGTTAACAGTAGGTTTGAAGGCTCATTTGCTACCACTAAGTCAACTAATTCAAAATCATGTTCAATTAGGTCTTCATCCTGTACATGTGATCCTTGTTTTGCTGATGTACAAGGCTTGGCCCTTTTCTCAACTTGAGAAGTAAACACAAGCCTTTTTCCTCTCTGATACATTCTGGTCACCTCAAGTTTAGGTGCCTTGGGAACCTCCACTGACTTGCTTGATCATCCTACCTCCACTTGCTGTGTGGATGTGTCTTGATGATGTACTGAAAAATTAGTTTCATTCCACTGCAACGCTATTTCTATGAATGAATCTGATGTCATGTTCCTTTCTGCTAACTAATGGAGAACTACAATCTTTATCAAGATATGATGAAAAAGACTAGGATGATGATATTTTCCTTTCATTTGTACCTTCTCAAACATTTTTATAAGGCTTCTACATAAATAATTACACATGTTGAGAGCGTTTAGAGCCATGAAATGCATTAGCAGCCTAATGTGGTATGCATACAATCTGGAAAATCTTCCCTCATAGGTGAAAATTTTCATTACAACCTTCATCAACGATGCATACTTTTCCAACAGGTACCTAAATGGGATGATGTGAGTATGGGCCTCCCTGTAGGGTGATTTCAAGAAAGATCGATAGTGTTCAAGGTCTAAGCTCATGCCTTTTCAACTAGTACTCCCCATGATCTGTATTCCTGTGGCAATAGAAATGGAAGCTACTGAAAATGTAAATTCAACCCCTACTATGATGGCCTTTTCCCCTTTCAGACTGGTGGCAATCTAATCATTTAGATGTTCATGGAAACCCACTTCACCTACCCTTTGACAAAAGCTTAGACAACTAACATCTTCAAAGCACTCCTTGATGAATGGTGATGAGTTGATTTCATTGTAGTTGGTAGGCTCATATCTTAGGATTCTCCGTCCTTTATGATGTTTTCTATATTTTGATGGTGAAGAATCTCCCTCCATTTTGATAAAAACCCTAGATAATAGGAAAATGTAAAAACAATGAGGAATGAGTGAAATGATGAAATGAGGGAGTTACGGAAGGGAAATGATGGTAGGGGAATTTTGGGAGATGGATAGGGGTTTTAGGAGACTTAGGAAGTTTGAATTGAGTGAAATGAGAGAGAGAGAGAGAGATGATTAGAAGAATTTGCAAAATAGTCCTACTAGGAAATTGTCCAAAATAATAGGTATAAACTAGGGTTTGTGTAAAGGTGAGGTAATCTAAGGGTAGATGAGTTGATTAGTGAATGATAGGGTGTTTTATACATGTACAGAGGTATGAGATGACAAACTTAAAAGTTTAAAATGTCATAAATATAAAAACCTATCATTGTCACTAGCCTTGTAACATGAAATTTCTCATAAATCCTGGATGAAGAAAACTCACAATTTCATTTACTTTTTCAAAGGAAAAAGGATAATTAGATGATGATACTTACTTGTGAATCAGCGTAGAAGAACAAAAAATAGGAATTCAAGCTAAAATTTGAAGTTTGGGTGAGTTTTGGAAGTTTTCGGGCTACTCTGTCACAAGCACAACGTAGTTAGTAGAAGCGTAGCACAGTTCATGGAAGCGCAACTCAACCTCTAGAAGTGCAGCACAGTTCACAGAAGCGCAACACTGGGAACTTTTTTCCAAATTTAGCTAAAAAAAACCCTATTTTTTTACCCAAGGAGGGGAGATATTGATGAAAAAATGAGGTAAGGATGCAAATAAAACATGTTTGGGGTTTTTTGGGCTTTTATAGGCACAATATCATCTTCTTTTGAATAAAAATGGGCCCCACATACCTTTTCAAAACATGGCTTTCACCTTTTTAAACACTGCCACTTTGGATCCTTTTGGAACCTTGAGATTGTGACCATGAAGCACTTATGAAATTTCATAAAAACATTATTGCAAAGAGCTACTTATCACAACTCATCCAATGCTGGATTTATTCATGGAATGAAGATGGACCTTGAAACCTTAATGACCTAATAAAAAAATTAAACAAAGTGAAATGGTGATGATGATGACTGATATGATGAAGAAATTCTCTTTATTGTAATATACTCATCAGATTGATTAAGTGACTGTCATGTGATATTTTTTAAGAGAATAAAGACATTCCTAGGCAAACTAGCTAGTGACCAAATTTTATTTTGAAAACCTAGTGAGATGCTAAAATTTGACCTTGAGACCCCTAACAAAATTGGCAAAATCACATTTGATCACTAGTGACAAGCAGATAATATTGACACTAACACACTCTTTTGCCATGTCATGCTGACTTTAGTCTCCATTAGCCCTTATCAGATCTAATTGTTGGCTACCACACGTCCCTTTGGGAGGAGAGAGAAAAGGCCCAACCTTGCTCTGTTTTTTGATGAATTTCCTTTATAATTTTCTTTCAGCATTTCCTGGGACTTCAACACAATCTGAGAGATTTTATTGCAACCAAAAATAAGAGAGAGGATGGCGAAGTTTACCTGAAAATTGTGATTGCAATTTGCAACTGTGATCGCAATCAGCAGGGAAATAGTTTGTCGCAATTGCAAGCCAGAGGGAAGGTGATAATGGGGGCAATTTTGACAGAACTGTGATATGCAATAGCGGTACCACATATCCCAATTATAAAGAATAGGAGTATGCAGGAAAAGGGTTAATTATGTAAATCTGTGATGCGATGTATGTGGGCCCTGTACCTTTTAATATGAAACTTTTATGTCATAAAGTTTTATATGGGGAGGTTGGGTCAAAGTCTTTTGGAGGGGAGATTCTTATGGCATAACGGTAAGAGGGGGCCAATTCTTAGTATAAGGTAATATGTGGCAGTGTGGGCCCAGGATTATCAAAATTTCATGGGAGTAGTTTTTCGGTGAAATGGCCATTGGAATATTGCAATTGCGGTAAGAAACGCATGGGTTGCGGCTAGAGCTATTTGATAAAATAAAGGAACTGGGATTCGACGAGAGTTTGGTTACGACAATATGAAGTAAATGGGTTCTAGCTAGAGTTATAATCATATGGTTCTTATATGTTATTTGCCTATAGACTCATATCTTGCCTTTAAACTTGTGCTTATGCTGAGCTTTGAATTGGCTTATGGCTTATGATTAATAAAACAAATTTAATTTTAAAGAGATATTTATATAAAAAATATTCAAAATATATTTTTATAAAAAATATCATGGGACTTTAAAATTAAAAATAAAAATTATAAATCGTTCAAAGCATTTAATAAACATATATCTTAGCTTTTGGCTGAAAATAAATTGGTAATTTGTAATTGAAATTTTATAATTTTCAGTGTACCAAAATATGTTACAACATTGGCTCCAATGGGGATTGCTTCCCTTGTGGGATGCAGAGAGATAGTAGACCAGTTGCCTTTTGTGTTGGGCATGGATTCATACCATAAAACCATCAGCCACTAATTTTCCATCTTATGTAGAAATATAACCAATCCCTGTGGTTTAGTGGAGTCATTTGAATATTCTGCTTCTGCACATTGCAACCTGCAACTGTGAAATGTAATCATATGCCTGGACTAATTCGGATACTCTTTCATACTGAAATCTGAAAACTGAAAATTTTTAACGGCTGTAAATATAAGTTGATCTATCACATACTCTTCAAATCACACCACTCATAATGAACACGTTGATCTACTATGTACTGAAACTCAAAATATCTATTAAATGTCCACACTACTATCTAACTGAACTGAAAAAATTTAGATTGTTAGGTGCAATTTTATTTCCAACGTAACCAAGTGCATAGTGGATCTATTGAAAAACAACATTTCGAGTAGCTAAAAATTTGAAGAATATATACAATATGAAAATTAAATCCCATGGGAAACTTATATTCACAGGTTTACTTTAAAAGTTTCATCCTTTGTAGACATTTTAGATTTCTGACCATGGATGAGAGGGAGAGACATATACTGCTGATTGCAAATATGAATGAACCTTGCATAGCATTAAAGGCATCTGAAATTTGGTGACAATGGGATCGGTTACCCAATGGAATCACCATATGACAAAGTGGAGTCGCCAGATGAAAGAAATGCAACCAATAATAATTGCCTACTCCTTATTCACTAGCAAGGAATAGATCTAATATTTATCATTCTCCAGGGAAAAATATCTCTATTACTTTGCTTCCCAGCAGCGATGCTAGATGTTGTACCTGTTTCCTATAGGTCGTCCTTGGCTGCAAAAACTATGCCAAGAAACCAACTCAGCCAGCCTTTAGGTTCAAGCTGGCCCTTAAACCAAATGGGTCTCCCTCAATGGTTACGAGGCTTTGTTTAATGTTGTTCACTTCTCACTAAATAACAGCCTTTGAAGCACAGTGGATAGATTTATGGTTTTAATTAGGGGTGTTTGGAGATCAATGAAAATCCCTATCCATGATTAAAGGCCTCTCTCACAAGGTCCCTTTATAACATGTTAGCTTCTAGCCTGACAAAATGACTTATCTTTTCAAGGATTATGATAGATGAATGTAAGAAGATTCCTAATGATTAAGCAGTCAAACAGACTTCTTAACAACGAGGGAAATTTGGATGCGTGTAGAAGATTTCTAAAACCTAACAAAACACATTGCAGAGGATGATAGAAGGCCAAACTGAAACCAATTCTAAGTGGAGTTATTTCAGACAGATAGTCCAATAAGCTAATCTCTTTTAATGGCTATCATAAGGCATAAAGCAAAAACCAGTCAAAGAGGAGTTATCTTGGATAAACAGTCCAATAAGTTAATCTCTTTCTAAAGGTTATGATTTTACAGGGGATTTAAGAATATATTGATACTCAATCTACACTTACCCATACCTTCCTATAAATTCTTTGAACATGTGTAGAAATAAGATATCAAACACTAGAAATACATACTAGAAAAAACAAAATTTTGTCATATTAGAGCCGGAAGGCTTTCATTAGAAATCCTATAATAGAAGCTATTACAAAGTGAAGAGCCTTGGCATCAAAATCCCACACCAGCTACTTCGAGATTCGAAGTATTTATAATGTTTAAATTTAAATATCTTGCAACAAAATGCACAATTTATTTACAATTGCTTTCAAAAATAGGACTAAAAAGCCTAAAAATAACAATTATTGGAATTGTTAACCATCATTTACAAAGATAGAAATAATGAGGAAAGATAGACCCGAATTGAGTTGTTGGTGCTTATTCTGCTGCATTACATTGGTGATCTGATCCTTTATGGAGGCAAGTTGTTGTTGAATAGGCCTTGCTATCACCCTGTCTCGTATTTTGTTGTAAACATTGTTTCGTTGTTTTATGCCTTGCTATCCCTTTTCCCTGTCTTACTATTACTTATTGTTGTGTCATTCTTTGGCTCTCTACTACATTTCCCTTTAAGGTGGAGCTTTTTTCTTGGGGGGTGGGGGGGGGGGGTGAGACAGAGGAGCAATTAGCTGATTTTACAGAGGTTTTACAATGGAAGAGGTGAAGAGCATAGATGATATTGATCACTTCATGGGATAAATTACGTCAGACTAATGAGTGATCGAGAAGGAGGGGATTTAATGGAGGGGAGATCGAAATAGGGAGAAAATAGGCTTATATTGAATATGCAAGGATTACATGATCCCTAAATTAGAAATGATCACAGAGAAATTGAGATCGAATCACAATTGTATCCACGTAGGAGACGTGATGGCAGTCAGGGGGCTTATTCTTTATTTAAACATATAAAAATATTTTAACAAAGAAAAACTTAGTAAAACTAGGCCTAACAGACTTGAAATATTATTAAATTGAGCAGATAATGCCATCAGGTTTGGGTCCTGATCGACGATCGCTATCGACAGTTGGAGGCACATCGTAAAGGAATGTTATAGGGGCCAGATGCAAAATGGAAACTAATCATAACCTATATCGCGTCGAATCTGGATTTATCAATGATCACAATCGAATATTTTCCTGTTACAGTGCGAGACCTCCGACCTTGCGATATGAAATATGATGTTAGTCTTACATCATCATTGCCACTTGACCACTGTTCTGCCACATCATTTGTCGTCATCCTCCATGTGGCACCTTCTGAGTGGTGACACGTGTCACTCAGATTTGACCCACTAGACCACCTAAAATTCTAGAAATGCATTCCACGTGTTCACTTTTTTTCCATGTCATGTTGATGTCAGCCTCCACGTGGTGCATTATGAGTGGTGATACATGTCACTCGGGTTTGGCCCACTACACCACCTAAAATGCTAGAAATGCATGCCACGTGTCAACTCGTTTTCCATGTCATGCTTACATCAACCTCCATGTGGCCCTTATCGGATCCAATAGTTGAATGCCACACATCCCTTTGGGAGGAGAGAGAAAAGGACCAACCTTGCTCTATTTTGTGATGAATTTCCTTTATAGTTTTCTTTCAGCGTTTCTTGTGATTTTAACAGAATCGGCGATATTTTATCTTAATTGCAAATCAGAGAAGGGTTTGCAGAGTTTACTTGACAAATGTGATAGTGATTTGCGACTGCGATCGTAAATGGCAAGGAAACAGTTTCTCACAATCGCAAGGTGGAGGGAAGTTGATAATGGGGGTGATTCAAATGGAACTGTGATGTGTGATAGTGATATTGCAGATTGCAGAAGAGGAGTATGCGGGAAAAGGGTCAGTTTTAGAAATTTGTAATGCGATGTATGTGGGTGCCATGGCTTTTAATATGAAACGTTTATGTCATAAAGTTTTATATAGGGAGGTTGGGTCAAAGCATTTTGGGGGGTCGATTCTTAGTATAACAATATAAGTGGCAGCATGGGCCCAGGGTTTTGCAATTGCATGGGAGTAGTTGTTCGTTGAAATTGCCATTGGAATATTATGATTGCGGTAAGAAACACATGGGTTGCAGCTAGAGCTATTTGATAAAATAAAGGAATTAGGATTCAACTCGAATTTTATTACGACAATTTGAAATAAATGGGTTCTCTCTAGAGTTATAATCATATGATGCTTGTATATTCTCTACCTGTAAACTCACCCCTTTCCTTTAGACTCGTACTTATGCTGAACTTTGAATTGGCTTATGGATTATGATTAATAATACAACTTTAATTTTAAAGAGATATTTATAATAAATATATTCAAATATATTTTTATAAAAATATCATGGGACTTCAATTTAAAACAAAACTTATAAATCGTTCAAAGAATTTAATCAACATATATCTTAGCTTTTGGCAGAGAAATAAATTGGAAATTTCTAACTGAAAATTTATAATTTTCAGTGTACCAAAATATGTTACAACATAATACATGGAAGCCTGATATCATCTAACAACCTCATTAGATCCAAATTTGACGCCTTCATAAAATATTATAGGTTGGCCCTATTAAAAATTGAGCCAATGTCGTTGTCACCCAACAAATATGGCTCAGACTCAGTTTCCAAGCTACTTTGGCCTTTGCATGTAGTGCACTCAAATATAATGCTAGGGATAGTGACATGTCTAGTGCTAGTGCCAATATCCCTCCTTACACAAGAATAACTACAAGGGGTGATGTATAGAGCTTTAGAGTATTCCACCTGGAAATTTTCACTCAAAAGATGCCATCACAATGCCAAATATGGATGATCTCAGATGTTCCAAGATGGTTGAAGTTTGTGAGACAAGAATAGAAGGAAAAGGAAGGAGCTGTGTTGGATGAATCAATATAAAGTAGCGACAAGTCAAATGGTAAGTTGGTGATGTTTGTCAACATAGCGATGAAGTGTGCCTCCCCATCTCCCATGTTGAGACCCACCATGAGGGACGTCGTTGTTGTAACTTACCCTGTATTTTACATTTACTTGTCAGAAAATGAAAGAAATATATATATATATATATATATATATATATATATATATATATATATATTATATATATATATATATATTATATATATATATATAATATATATATATATAGAAAAATGAAAAAATGAAAAAATTGAAGGGATATAAAAAAAGAGAGAAAATAGAAAAAATAAGAAAAAAGAAAAATACTGTAAAAATGAATAATCCCAGGGAAAATTGCATGCTAGTTTAAATGTTGCATATAATAGTTGATTAATTGTTTTAATTAGTTTAAGATCAATTAATAAATTGATTAAAATTTGTAATAAAGTAAAATTGATGTGATTTTTTTTTAGCGTTTATCTAAACACAGGCACATCAATCAATTGTTGTGATCTCACCCGCCCAGATCAATGGCCAAGATGTACTTCAGACCCCCCTGAACCCTCCAGCATTTAACCAAGGGAGGGGGTTTGAAAAGTCATTCTTAAAAGCTGCCTTTGCCACATGTTTGCGTTAGATGTATTTCAGAGTCCCCCTCCATTTACCACTTACCACCCCCCCCGAAAACCACCATCTCTTACCCCCACCAAAATCTAATGGCCATCTCGCCTCCACCAACTGTCCTTCACACATTTGTAAACTCATTTGATGTTAACTACTCATTCATTCCCTCAAGTATTGCCATAATAAATGAAGCACTCCTATAATGGGTATTCTGAAATGGTAATTCCTCCCGCTTTATAAAAAAACGTTTTTTGCC
This sequence comes from Pinus taeda, assembly GCA_000404065.3. NCBI lineage: Eukaryota > Viridiplantae > Streptophyta > Pinopsida > Pinales > Pinaceae > Pinus > Pinus taeda. Next base: position 63,848 of record APFE030366470.1, on the reverse strand, counting down.
ACTATTTCCTTTTATCCATTCTGTTCTGCAAAACTGTACATATAGGCTTAGTGTGACCAGAAAATCCAACCAACATCAAACCTCTTATTCAACACACAACAATTTGCTAATTTCTTGATAATCATCACCCTAGCCCTGTATACCTTCAATATGTCTTCAAAAGGAAAATCCATAATGACAGAGGAAAGCCCAATGGTTCCCCCTATCATAGATTTAGACAAACGAGCCCTTGTTGACCAGGAATACAAAATAGTCAAAACCTGATGTGAGTTTAACCTGTATGAACTCCACACTTGGGCCAAGTATAAATTCCTAGATGTCGGTTATGAATTGAGCATGCGAGACTCCTTCTTACCTCAATTCATTCCCTGAATTTGTGACCTGTTGCCATTTTAAATACATCTTGATCCAGAGAGCCATTATCGCTCAAAATAATGATGTTTTGTTTAATATAACTCTTGAATCGATATGCCAAATGCTTCAAGTAAAACCTTAAGCCCCTCTTCACCCTTTCTCTATGGATTCCCTCATGGAATTTTATAAAAAGCTCACCTTTCCTCAAAGAGCTAAATTTTTTGAAATACTCCTACCTGGAAATGCAAAATTTCCTAGGACAAATCCTCCATGCCCCTCTTCCAGGTTCCCATAAATGACCAGACAAGTTATCTTAGTAATTTCTTTTTTGTTAGGTTATCCAACCGATCAGTGGGTAGATGAGATTATTTTAGGATTTCTATCAGTATTTTTAACAGGTGAAAAACCCTACATGATCTTCAATTACAATGATTTTTTGTCTGAAGCAATACATGATCAATTCCTAAAGTTTTCAATAGAATGAACTTTTAAATATTAGTCAGTTCTTGTATACCTATTCTTATTTCATCAAGCAGATAAATTCTAGTTTTAGTTGCAGGGTAATCCTCAATCTATGATTCATTAGACATCCTTGGTAAGGAAGAATACCAATGAATTTTCCTTTAGTGATTACACTAATCATTTTATAGATGGTATCATGTCTGCTTAACAGTGATGTTGTTCCTAGGATTTTCCTTGAAATCAAAATACTTCTATATCTCAGTGAGAAAACTAGGGCTGGAGATTGGTACTTGTACCAAAATTATAGAGAGATTAGAGTATATGGATGAGTACAAATTATGAGTTTTTCACTTGAATATATTAGGCAGATGATGAACATTGATGAGATGCACTTTGTGTCAGATAAGAAGAAATATCAGTTTAAATTAAAGGCTTGGATTGGACCTTTTATTTGTAAGACTAGAGCAGAAGAAAAAGAAGAAAACCTCCTCTTGAAGCAAATGAAATTTAAATTGAGTTTTACCTAGTCTTATGATCCCTTGGGGATTATTTCTAAACTAAGGGTAGAATAGAAAACTGCTCCTTATGCACACACTCCTACACCAGAGATCGAACAATACATGAACCAAGAGGAGTGGAAGGAGAACACATTGCAAGAAGTAGAGGAGCAGGTTTTCATTTCTACAACAAGATAGACTCCAGTACCACAAGAAAAAAATGCAAAAATGGAAAGGGAAAGTACTTCCCCTCTTGTTTTAGAAATTCAGTAGTCTTAATTCACAATGCATAAAAATAAGAAAAAGAACCCCCTTGAAGATCCATCTCAAGAAGAGAGTTCTCAAGAACAAACTACATTAGTTTTATCAGGTCCATATGCTGCAACATTCCCAAGAGTTGAAGAAATTTTCTCAATCTCTTATGTATCTTCAGTCAAGAAGAAAAATGAGGCACTCAAGGCCACTACTCATTCGTAGTTTTGGAAGAAAACTTCAGCTTCCCAACATAGGCTTCTTCCAGCATTAGATACTTAGAAGGGTCAGTTTCAGATGGCACTCTTATAGCCTAAGGTTCCTTTCCAAAAATTGTAGCAGATTACAAATAATATGTTTTTTCCTTTGACACTAAGCAGATCCATCATATTGCCAAATTGATCTAAACAAATAAGATGGAGAAATGATTTTCTCCACCTTGACCAGTTCAACAATGGAAACATCCAAGTTGTAGGCTTCAGTGAATAACATTCAATCTAAATTAAAACATGAAAAGATCTCATCACTTTCCAAAGATACTAAAATAAAATATTTAGAGGATGTAATGATTAAACTAGGATATGTTCCCATTAATGTTAAATTTGTCAAGGAGATGATTAAGGGAAAAAGTGTTGATATACAAGCATTAAGAAAAATAGTTGAAACTCCCTACTACTAAAGACCCTCAGGCCAAAGAAGTAGGTGAGTTGGAAAAGGAAAAGGAAAACATGTTTGAAATCATTCTTGAGCATAACTTATAGATTCAGAGGATGGAGACTGAGCTAGAAAATTTATTGAAGGAAAAAGAGTAGTAAGTAGATGTGGCAAAAACTATTCCTATATCAGTAGCTTCTATGGCAAGGACTTCTATGGAAACAACTATAGCAGTGGAAACATAGTCCATAGACTTAGCAACTCACTTAGCCAAATAAATGGGAGATTTGTCCATCAAAGATCAAGAGATTGAGAAGCTGAATGATCAACTCAACAATCTCCAAGAGAAGAAGTTAAAGATTGATGATGTTTACTTAACAAAGCTTCATAAAAATCATAGCTAACTCAAAGAATAGAGTCTCTAGAGAATGAGATTTTTATTTCTCAGACCACTGCATAGGCCAAGGAAAACATATGGGTACATATTAATGATTCTATGACCAAATTGTGGCCTTGTATTGAAATTATTTTTCAACAAGAGGAGCTATTGGAAAGATCGATGGAAGTGATTGTCGAGGTAAAGAAAGACTTGGGAAAAAAACCAAGAGAGGCTAAAACATTAATTAGATTTCTAAATTCAAAGACAAAGGGAAGAAACAGAATAATTTGAAATAGAGGACAAAATTAAAACAATCTTGTAGGTGAAAATGGTTCTCACTAAAAGAAATCTTATGCTACAATTGGAAAATAAATGTCATAATCTAGAAGCCAACATTCAGAAATTTCACAAGAAGTTCAATATTCTTCATCAAAAGGGACTTGTAGGCTTAAGAGGAATGGCATACAAACTCATTCCCCTTGAAGAGTACCAATGCATGTTGCATGCTATTTCTATAGACAAATCCAAATTTTCCAAGATCAGGGAAATTATTACAAGAAAAGCCTTCATTGAAGGTTTAAGTTTTGATTTATTAATTAAGCATGAGATCAATCATCTGTTTGTAGTTGAGCCCACTTTTCATAAATACACTGAAGTGGATGAAACATTCAAAAAGGTAATTAAATATTCCACTCCAGATGAAGATATATGGGACAAGATATGCCAACTTCTCGAATAAATAGACACTGATTTCTAACAGCGATAAGAAGTTTTTTGCAATAGGATGGGGATTTTTAGGAGCAACAAAACAACAACCTTTTCATCCTAGTTGTCACAAGAAGCCTCGAATCCAATGCCAAAAGGCCTAAATAATTTTATTTTCCTATATTATAGATCTATTTTTGTAAACAATTTTGAGATATTTTGTAAATAAATCTTGATATTTAAATCAAGATATGTTTAGAGAAAGTTGTATAAATACTTTGTAAATCAAAGTACAAAGGGTTGAACCATTGTGATAGACTTTTGAGAAGACTTGTAATCATCTAAATTATTTTTGGAAGTAATAGAATGATTCCAGATTTATCTTGAAATAGTTTTGTCCCTGTGAATACTTCTCTCTTAATATATTTTCACTTTGTTTAAATCTGCATATATTTGAAATTAATGGGAATTATGGGTATGATAATATTGATTTTCAATTTATTTTAAAACCACTACAAAGTTATTTTCAATTACATAGATTAGTTATTAAGACTATCTGCTTTAATTAACTCCTCTACATCTTTAAATTGTCACTTCCCCTTAAGTATTAAATATATTTTGTTGGCTGGAAAAGCATTTTACACACATTCATCTAAATATGAATAAGTTAAATAATATGTCTGATTATTTAAATAATCATATATTTTCTTAAGGTCAACCTAACATGTCTCTTCAAAAGCTACATTTTTCTAGAGGTGAAGAATCAACCCTTTTAATACATCTTAAGTAATTAAGAAACTACACATCTTTAGACAGTTTAGAGCATTGGTCATCAACTTAAAACAAGAAAAACATTTTAGATACTATGGCATAATTCCTTAACCTATAATTATCTACATAGGTACAACAGTCGATAAGATGATCAAAGACACTAGTGAGTCATAGTAAGCAATACTTCCTTCTTCAAAAGAAACAACTAGTAGCGACCACTCACCGACTCATTGATCTAAAAATATTCATATCTTCTCTAGAGACCACATCACTAACTATAGCATCACTAAGTGAGATTGACATCATATCCTTCCATCTACTCGAATGTGTAGTGTAGACTTCTCAAGTGCTATTCACAAAATACTTGTTACACAAAACATTGATCTTCTTCTTTAAAGTTCATGATCTCAACAAATTCTTTTGACTGAAGCACACACTATCTTATCTAGATGTGTGTGAAAAAACAATTCAAGTGAATATATTTATTTTTTGACATCTTGAAATGGCTTATGCACCAAACAACACTATAAACTCAACAAAGTCATCTAATGCAAGTACAATGTTTTCTAATACTATCAAGTTGATAACATGAGCTCCATATTATTTGGTCCTGTACTAGCATTCCATACAAGCACAAAATGATACAAAGAGAAAAGTTAGAGGATGAGTTCAAAATCCTAGCTTTTTTATAAAAAGAAACATGCTAGCAATGATAAATCTGATAGAGGTCACTCACGGATTTGAAAGGCTTCATGGATGTCTTTGGAAAAATGGTGATTTTCCTAGTATGAATGGTGAAAATATTGGAGTCATGTTGATGCCTCGAAATTCGCTGCACCAACATGGGGGAAAACCACTCCTTCTGGACCTTAAACAACTCCTTTTCTATTTGGGGGAATGGATCCCACTAGATATAATGGGACTAGTTTCCCAATGAAAGGTGATAAAATGGATAAGAAATGCTTATAATGGGATGGAAAAGATGGATTTGGAATGGTTTAAGACTAAAATATAAAACATATGAAAATAATCTACCTATTATCTGGGTTATTTCTTAACAGTTTGACTATGAACTAGAATAATTTTCCTTAGTAGATGAGTAAGAAATTCATCATTTACTTCAGAATTGAAAAACGATTTAAATTAATTCTTTTAATTAACACATTAATGAAAAGAACTATCATAATCTTATATCACAATCAAAATATTATTAAATGTTTTTCAATACATGCCATTAAAATATTGCAGCACTTCAACATATTCAGAAATGAATTTATGTTAATGTTGTTTTACAAAAATGCATATAACACAAAACAGAGAGAAATTGCAAACAATAAAATAAAATAGAACAGTTTTCAAATACTGATAAAAATACTCGTATCCAAAAACTCTTGCTTTCAAAAATTAGCAGTCTCAGCCTTTTCTCCTTTGCTCCAACACTTTAGAGTAATACATAAATGCAACAACTCTCAAGCTTTTTTGCAATAATAAAAGAGGACACGATCCCAAATTTTTTATACAAACAAATACTCAACAAGGAATGCAGAAATGTGAATTCTTGCTTAGGATTTATTTGTCAAATTCTGGACCCTTAAATTGATCTATCATGTGTGTTTAAATAATAATACATTTTTTTTTAAATATAGTAGGTCTGCACACAACGATGAAAAAATTAAATGACAAGTTCCTTGAATTTGTGAAAAATAAAAACAATTTGTCATTTCTAGCTTATTATCCTTGACTTTCGATCACATTATCTTTTCTTTCTATAGATTCTAAGGTATGAATCTTCCTTTTTCTCTGTGTATCTATATCCTCCTCGATGTTGATCTCTATGTATACCTAGAAGAATAAGCCATGGATAAGTAAATCGTGAATTAAGACTTGTATTTTACAGATAAAAAAAGAAAAGAAAAAAAAGTAGGTGAGCCATTTTGATTAAATCACAATCACTTTTAATCAGGGAGTTATACCAGTCAAGACCAAATCAAAATCATTGTAAAATTGGGGGCAGAATCCAGAATAATTGTAATCACTTGGAGCAATATAGAACTATAATCGCAATCGTATCTAAAATAGGGAGTACTCCAATCAAAATCCAAAGGGGGCCTTCTGAAATTATATCACAATCGCAACAATAGAAGGGCGAATGGCTATCGGTCTTGAACGTCTTGTGATTTACGATATGCGGGAGATGTAAGGAATGCCATGGATCTGATGTCACTGATGATGTCAAATCATAATCGCATTCAGTATGAGGCATGAGGCATGACCCTTGGTAACCACGGATGTGATATTTATTTAACTACATTTTATAATCGTGGAAGGTTCGAAAGGATAGGAGCATAGCACTGACTTTTGGATTTTCAATTGTGTGGATGGGGGGATTTACCAATTGGCGTTAATGTTTACATTGGGTTCGCTGATTCCAAATCTTTTTTAGAAGGGGCAGACTCAAGTTTAAGGGATTTGCGATTACGCGGATGTAGGGAATTTATCAATGAGTGTTAATGTTCCTGTCGAGCCTAGTGATCACAAATTTCATTGAGAAGGGATAGACTGCTTATCCTTTGGATTTTTTTATTACACGAACATTGGGGAATTTATGAACTAGAGTGTATAACCCATCGGGTTCGGCTGATCGCAAATCGCATTGAGAAGGGAACACGAGACTTGTTTCAATATTCCCTATGGATGTGATATTTCATATAGTGGACTTAAATCCATGGTTGGGTCTGGGTGATTGCAATTTTCATTGTAGTGAGTCATAGAGGGAAAGGCCTATGTATGTTCAAACGTGGTTTTTTTATGTTTTTTAATTGATAACGATGTTGGGTCTGGTTTTTTATTACAATTATGTTTTGTATAGGTAGTGGGTTTTATTGTAATGGTTTTAACTTTTGGAAATGATTTCAATAACCAAGGTTTAATATTTGGGTTTTAATTAAAAATCCAAAGTATTAAACTTTGGTTATGGGGTTTTATTAACGTTTTTGTGTTGATTTTCTAATTTATTTATTTATTTATTAAAAGAGGGTCTCTATTTTAATATATAATAAATTTCATAGGAAATTTATAATATATTAAAATTGGGGTTGTTGAATAGTACAACAATTGATGATTCACCGGAAGAACCAGTTAACTCTGATGACTAATAACGAAATTCTTCAAAAATTCAGTAAAAATAATTTAGGAAGTGGAAACTACTTTTTGAAACATTTAGATAAATAAAATAACTCTGACTATACAAATTCATTAAATTGCAATTTCTTTAAAATATTTCGTGAATGAAAAACACCTATTTACTTGTATCAATCATTAATCAATTATAAAAATAAAGTATGGGGCCTTTTATAACTTAGCTTTTGATTTACTCATTCATCACAAGTAGAGCCACTATTGCCAGCAAACATTTATAGCTTCCACAGGGTTACCTTTTAACCAACAATAATCCTTTATCCCATTCATTTAATAGTGAAATAATTAGAGGTAAGTTTATTTTTCTTTTATTTTCTTTTCTATTTTAATTGCTACCTAAAATCCATTGTCCTCATTTGGTGGTTAGATATTGACAATACCATTCATTGGTAACAATCAAACTGAACAAGTTGGCTCGTAATGAGATCCCTTGTCTTATAATTGAAACAATCATAAGCCATTACCCTGATTTGGTGTTCAATATTGGTAATGTCAGTTTAATTGGTTCCCTATGATCATAGTAAATAGGTTCATGATGAGACCTCTTATCTTTTATATTTATTATATTTTATAATTACACTCTAAAAAATATATTTTTAATGGATGGGAAGAATCATTGACTCCTTAAGAGTTTTGGATGACAAATCTGAGTTGAAAGTGCTTATTTATAAGATAGTGTTTATGTTTTTAAAGATAACGTTTTTGACTAAAACTAGAGTAAAAGGATATAATTTTTGGGGTTTTTTAAAGATTTCACAACTTATTGGAAAAAAAATTCAAAGTTATATTATTTTTATCTAGTTTTCAATTTTGGTAACCACTTCTTAAAAAATTCCTACCTTTAAATTGACAAAAATGAAAAATTAACTTCAAGAGATATTTGAAAAGTCAATAAAGTACTAGTTAACATTTTTACTAACAAAATCTATAAAAGGAAAATAAATTGCAATGGGATGTACAATGGAAGTGATCTTTTACAAATTATTATTATTATTATTTTCTTTTCTTTTTTTAAGAAAATATTTTCTTTAAGATGAGCCCATTTATAGGAAGAAAATCTCTCTTTCCTGATAAATCTTGCAGTATGAATGTAGATGGGCCTATTTGTTCGACAATCTAGAATGGACCAAGCCACAATATCTGAAATTTCATATGTTTTCATTTTTATTCATGTGCTTTGTCCCACTTGAGAACTAGGTCTCCAACTTGGAAGGATTTTTTTGCAACTAAGCTTGCATCAAAAGATGCTTTCACTATCTGTTGATTTTTGGTGTGTGTGAGTTTGGCTTTCTCTCTTTATTCTTTTAGTTTTAGGATTTGGGAATGTCTTAATTGTAAAGAAGAAGTAGGTGTTTCTTCAACGAATTGAACTAGGGCTAGTGAGGGAAAAGCTAAATGTGATGGAATGATGGCTTCCTTACCATACAATAGGTTAAATAGAGAAGTACCTATAGAGGTCTTATGAGTTATCTTATCAGTCCATAGGAGAAAATATTAATTATTTATGTCGATTACGTTGATTTTGGTCAACTGTTCTTTTGATTATTCTTTGGGATTTTCACTAAACCGTTTCCCTGAGGATAGTAGTTAGCGGAGTATTTTAGTTTTAAACCCCTCTTAAGTGAAAACTAAGTCATAATATTACCCAAAAATTAAGATGCATTATCAAATATAAGTCTAGAAAGTAAACCAAATCTTGTAATGATAAATTGATCAATAAACTCAGTAACAACATTAGAATTGGCTACCTTTAACAGAATTTCTTCCACCCACTTAGTGAAATAATATGTAGAAGTCAAAATATAATTATGCTATTTAGAAGAGTGAGGAACAATATCACCTATGATATCTAGTCCCCATTTTTCAAAAGGTTGTTCGATGTTGACTGGCTGCAGAGGCAAAGCTGGTTTTTGTTGTCTTCCAAATGTAGTTTGGCATGTTTTGCATTTTCTTACATATGCATGAGTATCTTTGAAGAGAGTGGGACAATAGTATCTTGCATGTAGGATTTTATGCGTGGTAGTATCTCCTCCAAAGTGTCCTCCTACTGGTCTATCGTGAAGTTCCTGCAAAACCTTTTGGGCTTCAGCTTTTCAAGACATCTTAATAAAATGGAATCATAGTTTTTTCTAAATAACACATTATCAACAATCTCATATTGATTTTATTTCAATCTTAAAGCTCTTTTTCTTTTATGATTGAGTTCAGGAGGAGCATATCCATTTTCTAAATAGAAAATTAGATTAGTGTATTGGGACTTAGTATCAAAAACCCTTACCTCATATACGTATTCATTGTTACCTATGTCCTCATTAGCTGGTATGTTGGATGCTCCTATAAGAAATCTACAGAAACCTTGTCCTATGATGATTTTGGATGGTTTCATTTTAATATCATATTCATATAGAATTGTTACCCAATTTTCTCTCTTTTCTCCTAACTCTTTCTGCATAAGTAATTGTCTCACCGCAGGAAATGGGACTATTACTTTCATGTGTTTTTAAGAGAAAAGGTCTAAAATGCTTTATAGATTTATAAACAAGAAATGCTTGTTTCTCTACCTCTAAGTAATGCAGTTCATCACCTTGAAAATTTAAACTAAAAAAAGAGATAGGTGTTTCAATTTTTTTATCATTAACTTGTGTTAAGACAACAACATAAGATGTTGAAGAAACGAAAGTATACAAGATGAAATGATCCGAGAAATCCAGAGTACTTAGAGAGGGAGAATTAATGATTTCTTGTTTGATTGAGTCAAAAGCTTTTCTTTCATTAAGACTGCACTTAAAGGTTGAGTTTTTCTTGGTCATTTGTTGTAATGGTAGAACGATTTGTGAAAAATCAGGGACAAATATTTTGACGAAATTGATCTGCCCGAAAAACAATTGCATGGATTTTTTATTATGTGGGAGAGGAATGTTTGAAATTTCTTTTGTTCAAGTAGGGTCAATAAAAATTCCATATTTGGATACAATGAATCCTAAAAGTTTTCCTTCACTAAGAGCGAAGAAATACATTTTTGGATTTAATGAAATCCCATATTTTCTTTAGTGTTCAAAGATTTGTTTTAAGTCATGTAAATAGTTATTTATTTTTTAGAATAAATAGTAATGTCATCTAAGTAAATAACAATTGTTTTGTTTAAAAAATCTTTGAAATCTATATCCATATGCCTTTGAAAAGTTGCCCCTGCATTTATTAACCTAAATGGCATTTCTTGATAAGCATAAGTTCCCCATTTAGTTATGATAGTCTTAAGCTTATCATCTGGTTGGACCATGATTTGATTGTATCCTGAAAATTCATCAAGGAAAGACATAATTTTTGAACCTATAATGGATTGCAAAATTTGTTTCCTAGTAGGCAATAGGAAATTATCCTTTTGATTGGCCTTATTCAGGTTTCCAAAATTTATACAAATGTGGATATGACCGTTTTTATTCCTAATAGGCACTAAGTTGGAAACCCACTTTGAATGCCTAACAGGAAAAATGATTTTGGCCTTAACGAGTTTATTCAATTCCGTTTTGAATTGACTTTATAAATTTGGATGAATTTTCTTTAATTTTTGTTGGACAGGTTTATCATTAGATGTCATCGGAATTGTGTGTTGAATGATGAAAGTTTCAAATGATCTCTGTAACTCCAAGAAAAGATATCCTTATATTTCTTTAACAAATGGATGAAGGATAGTCTTTCGTCGGATGGGAGGCCAAGTCCTAAGTTAATGTTTTGAAGTTTAAGATTTGTCCCAAGGTTTATTAATTGAAGTATTAAATTTAAACTTTGAATTTTTCAATTAGTAACGTTTTTGAATCTGTCTTTTAAATCGTAAAGATCCTCAAGTTTAACTACAGATTTTGGTATGGGATTATCGTTGATTCTCCTTTTTAATTGATTTTGTCTTCATCTCACTAGTAGAAAATTAGAAACTAGTCACAAGGTGACTAAAAAATTTAGTCACCATAGCTTTTCCAAGTGAAATACTACCAAAAATGAGCAATCTTAAGTGATCGAACTAAAAACGACTAACATAAATCACTAATTTAGTTGTGGTTTAAAATATGCGACTAGCTAATAAGTAATACAACTAAAAATGACTAACATGAATGACTAATTTAGTCTAAGAACAAAAATACAACTACGTAATAAGTACTACAATAATATGAATCAATTTTTTATGCTAGTCATCTTAATTGTGTCAAGCAATCTAAACTTACAAGTGATAGGGGATTGAAAGGTTGTTAAATATTAGTTGACAAGTGATCCTTAAACACTTCTTCATCCTCACATGGTGTATAGATGAGTCAATTTTGCATTATTTATCTCTAATAATTTGTAATTTTAAAAATTATATTTTAGTAAAAAAATATTTTATGTATTTTTAAAAAATCTATTCACTGAATCTAATTGGATCTAGTTCCAATTTAAAATTAATTTGAAGAGAAAATTTAATTTTTAGGACTATAATACCAAATAGAAACTACTTTATATTCATATTAACCAACCTATATCCATCTTAACCCCAAATCTGTCAAGCGCCAAGAGGGATCCAACCCCTCGAGGTGCAAACATTTTTTTCTAGTGCAAAACTTGAGGGAATGTTTGCAATTCGAGAGGTTGGATCCCTCTCAGCACTTGATAGCTACAAGGTTGACATGGATCTAGGTTGGTTATATATATATATAATATATATATATATATATATATAAATATATATATATATATATATATATTATATATATATTTGTATTTGTATTTGTGTCTCTTTTTTATTCCCTCTCTCTATCTCATACCCCAAACATACACACACTCTCTCTCCTCTCTTCCCCTTCTCTCCCTCTCTATCTATATCCTTCTCTCTATTCCCTCCTGCTCTCCTCTCTCTTTCACTCTCTCTCCATGACTCCCTTGTCACCCCCTCTCTCCACCTTTTTCCCTTTATGTTTTTCTTGTTCTCTCCCTCTCCCGCCCCCTCCAATTCCATCTCTCTCTCCTCATCTCTATCTTCCTTCCTCTCTATCCCTTATCTCCCACCTCCCTCTATCTCTCCCCCCAAATCACTCTCCCTCTCTCTCTCTCTTCCATCCAACTCTATCACTATCTGCCCCCCTGCTTTTCCTTCTCCATCTCTATGTCTCAGTGTCTCTCCATTCCCCTTCTCTCCCTATCTCTATCCTCTCCCCTCTCCCTCACTCTCTCTCCATCTCTCCCTTCTCACTCCTCTCTCTCTCCACCCCTATCTCTGTATGTCTTTGTTCTTTCCTCCCTCTCTTTCCCACTCCAACTCCATATATCTCTCTCTCTCCCCTCTCTCTTCCTTCCTCTCAATCCCTTTCTCCCACCTCACTCTCTCTCCCCCCATCACTCTCTCTTTCTCTCTCTCTTTGCCCTCCAACTTTTTCACTACCTCCCTCTCTCCATCCCCTCCCCAACTCTCTTAAATTGGATCACATTATATTGTGTTTAAGAAATTATCTAAATTAAGAAAAAATGATTGGTTGTAAGATATTAAACTTATATTTTGGATCCTTAGCTAAGATGAATCTATGTTGGTTCTCTCTCTCTCTCTCTCTCTCTCTCTCTCTCTCTCTATATATATATATATATAAAGGAATGACATAGATCCATCTTAGCTTAATTTTATTAAAACCTTAAATAAATTTCTATGGGAATGTTTTTAGTAGTTGTGAGGATAGAGGATTTAGATATATCTCAAATTGTAACATTTTCTCTTTTAGATTCAATTAAAAAAATATTGTAATATTAAATTAAAATAAAATATTTTTACTATGAAATAAGTTATGTTTTTTTGGCATGTGGTATTGATAAGCCATGGTATTGTCCCATGGTATTGTAACAAAGCCAATTTACAAGTTAATATCCATGGTAAAGTGAGGGGTGAATATCCATGGTTAACAATCTTTCCATATTGTTATAAAATATTTTGATTGTGAAATATTTTATGTTTTTTGGGAATGTGGTATTGATAATCCATGGTATTGACCCATGGTATTTTGATTGTGAAATAATTTGTGTTTTTTGGGCATGTGGTATTGATAATCCATGGTATTGACCCATGTTATTGGAACAAAGGCTATTTTTTACAAGTTAATATTATCTACCATAATGTGCGGGCAAATATCCACGGTTAAGAATATTGTCATATTCTTATAAAATATTTTGGTTGTGAAATAAGTTATGGCTTTTGGACTTGTAGTATTGATAAGCCATGGTATTGGCCCATGGTATTGTAACAAAGCTTATTCACAAGTTAATAACAAAATTAAAATATAACAAATTGAATATATTATTTCTATTAATTTAAATTTTAGTATTAATTGAAGTCATATTTAAATGTTTACACTCATCCCAATATCATTTTAACTTATTCTTCTTCAAAAATAACAAATTATTACTAAAAATAAATCATTTAACCCAATTTCAATTTATATATTTTGTTTTATATTATAAATATTTATTTTATTTTTTCCATTATAAATATTTCTTTTCTTTTTCATTTCCAGTTTAGCATAAGGTTCAAATAAAATATTCACATATTACAACATCACTTTGTAGCACTGCATTTTTCTCTACCTTGTTGATAATTGAGTGGAAATGCCAAAAGAAGGAACGCCATCAACGTGATCTATGGATTTCATGGGATTCGAACCCCAGATGGAGTTTGCATGGGAAAAACCTTAGGAGAGAATAAATGATTACAAGGAGGAAGGGAAAGGTCATTAGGGAGATTTTGTATGAATTTGGACTCTCGAGAGTTCTTCCTTTTTACTAAAGATTATTTTTCTTCTTATGGGTAAAATGTTTTGAGGGTTTATATGATCAAAGCATAAATTTCATCTAGAGTTGAGTGTTTAATGATTATGATAATGCATATCTTGATTGTGGCCAATAATTCATCAAAAGGCAATGCACAAGTAAGCATTTTGCATGTCCTTATTGTACAAAGAGTTTAATGATTATGATAATGCAGATCTTGATTGTGACCAACAATTAATCAAAAGACAATGGACAAGTAAGCATTTTGCATGTCCTTATTGTATAGAGAGTTTGCTCCTCCCTAACTTTTATAGGGTTAGAATACATGAAATTTTATTTTTTCTTTTCACCTTTTTTTATTGGTTAATTGTTTGTGTAATGGAATCTACCACACCCAAATTCAGAGGGCTCGATTGATGAAAGAAAATTTTATGGTAGGATGAAAATACTAGACCTTCCTCAAACTTTGTTACATGAAATCAAAATTTATTGTAATCATGAACATAAAATATTTTATGTTTCATCCTTAGATTCTGATCTCAATGGCTACAGTTTTAAACCATGCTACTATATTTTAAGTAGAATATACTTAGATCCATTAAACCTTACAAATCTCCAAATCCTAGGTTAATTTCAACTAGAAGAAGGAACCCGAACGGATTTTGGAATTTAGACTCAATGCTTATAGACAATGATTATGTTAGGTTGTGTTATATTCTTTCCACGACTAACCTTTTGTTGCACCGATTGCGCAATGGGGGGTAGTCCCCCTCTATGGGATCCAGGTCAGTGCCCCGGGAAAATTTTTTTTGGACCCTATATTAGGTTGGGCGAACCTACCTATAGTTTTCGGTCCATGATTTTGGACGCGATGGTTTTCGGTCCATGGTATTGGATGCTTCAGCATGTATAAATATGTATTGTAACATTGAAAGGAACATAATGAAAAATCAAGCTGGTAGTCCCGGTTTTGGGATCTAGTGGGAAATCTCTGTGTATATGTATTTTATCTGTTATGCTCTCGCATTGTTTATTTTTCTGTGATTTAGAAATTCACATGCAGGTAATTTCTGTACAGGGTTAAAACCTACATTTGATATCAAAGTTGTTTTGTCTTCAAGGGGACGCCTTTTTTGCTGAGGGGTTTCACTCGGGCCTGTGGTAGACCCTGTTCAATGGGATATCTGCAAGATCAATTCTAGTGGTGAAAGAAGATGGCGAGCAGCGGAAAGATAGATATTGAGAAGTTCAATGGTCAGAGTTTTGAGTTGTGGAAAATCAAGATGGAGTATCTGTTGGTGGATAAAGATTAGTGGATCATGGTAGATCCGGGTACTAAACCAATGGGAGTGACCGATGAAGAATGGAAGAAGTTGGATCTGAAGGCAAAGAGCACAATACGATTGTGTGTCTCAGATTCAGTATTGTTGAATGTATCAGGGGAAGCTATGGCGAAGGCTTTATGGGACAAGTTAGGGACTTTGTACCAATCTAAATATCTGGTGAATAAACAGTTCCTGCGGAAAAAGCTGTATAACCTGAGGATGAAAGATGGAGACTCGATGACAGAGCATCTGAATGCATTTAATACTGTGGTAAGTCAGTTATTATCTGTTGATATTAAAATTTCAAATGAATATAAGTGCATCATTTTGTTGTGTTCTCTACCAAATTCGTGGGATAGTCTGGTTATTGCAATAGGTAGCAATGCAACTGCCTTGAAATTTGATGAAATAGTCTCATCCTTACTAATGGAGGAGATGAGATGGAAAAATATGGAGAGCCAGAATGGTGATGCCTTATCTGTACGAGGATGGTCCCAGAACAAAAACAAAAATAAGTCATCGAGTGGGAGATCTAAATCTAGAGCGAGATCTAAATCTCCAGGAAAACCTATAAAGGTGGTTTGCTAGAAATGTGAAAAGGAAGGGCACTACAAAAGGGACTGTAAATCTAAATCTCCTGACAAAGGAAAGGGATCTGATGATTCTCCTTGTGCAGAGGTGAAAGCCACCTCTAATGAAGGTGGGGATGTGTACTTGGCTTCTTCAAGTACACATGTAGATCATGAGGCATTTTTGATTGACTCAGGTGCATCCTTTCACTTCACTCCCCATAGAGAGTGGTTATGTGAGTATAAGAAATACGATGGTGGTGATGTCTTCTTAGGGGATGATAGGAAGGCTAGAATCATTGGTCGCAGAAAAGTCAAGTTGAATTTGCAAGGTGGAAGGGTTAGAACACTTCTGTGTGTTCTGCATATTCTTGCATTGGCCAGAAATATGATTTTTGTAAGCAAGCCGGATGATGCAGGTGTAAAAACAATGTTCGAAAAGGATACCTGCAAGATGGTTTGGGGAGCACTGGTATAAATGCAGGGAGTTCGGATTGGAACTCTATACAAGCTACAAGGTAGCACTTTTGTTGATGGGTGCAACAGTTATGTGGTTCCTAAAAGTGGAGCAGAAAATCTAGTGGTCTCCGGAGAGAAGACCATGATGTGGCATCAAAGGCTTGGACATATTGGAGAGAATGGCCTTCAAATAATTCATGGTAAAGGTATGGTAGAAGGTATGAGTAATAGCTCTCTGGATTTTGATTTCTATGAAAATTGTGTATATGGGAAGTAGAATCGAGTGAGTTTCCCCTCTGGTGGTAAGGGGGTGAAACAAATATTAGAGCTTGTACACAGTGATGTGTTTGGACCTATGAAGGTTCCATCACTGGGTAAGTCTGTGTACTATGTATCATTTATAGATGAATTCTCAAGAAATACATGGATATATTTCCTTAAGAATAAATATGAAGTCTTTGACAGGTTTAAAGAATTTAAGGCTCTGGTGCAAACTAGACAGAGAAGAAGATAAAGGTGTTGAGGACAGATAAAGGTGGAGAGTTTTGCAGTAAGGAATTTGAAGAATTTTGTAAGAAGTTTGGTATAGCACGGCAAAAGACTACTCCATACACACCTCAAAAAAATGAAGTTGTAGAAATAATGAACAAGACATTAATGGAAAGGGAAAGAAGCATGCTTAGTGGTGTCAGGTTAGGACATGAATTCTGGGTAGAGGCAGTGGAGACAACATGTTACCTAGTCAACAAATCACTTTTATTAGCATTGGAGGATAAGACTCCACAAGAGGTATGGACTGGTAAGAAACCCTCTCTTTCACATCTGAGAGTATTTGGATGTGATGCATATGTACATGTTCCAAAGGAGAAAAGAACCAAGTTGGATGGTAAATCTGAAAAGAGAATCTTTATTGGGTATAAGGATGGTTTAAAGGGTTATAAGCTTTGGAACCTATTGATGCCTCTAAAATCCTAGCACCAACATTGGGGATAACCACCTGGTCCATACCTTAGTATAGCTCCTTTTCCGTTTGGTACGATGGCTCCGAATGGATATTATGGGTCCAGTTTCCCATATAGTGAATGGTTTGATGGATGATTGTTTAATAATGTATTATGAAGATGATAAATCTTTTAACCTATAACTTAAAATATACAAATATACTTATATAACCCAGGTGTTCTATAAACAATGTGATTTCTGATTATTCCTAAAAGATAAATAATCATATAGATGGCTTACTTATCAATAGAAAGATGCATTCACATATAATAATTACTTTGTTTAAGAAATTAAACAAAGTGATTATAAAAACATATCACATTCGTAACAATGTATATCGCTGACATATATCTTTAAAGGATAACAATTCTAAATCTTCAGAAATGACATGATAAAGAATTATTTGAAAAGCATACATATATTAACAATAGCAACTTTTAAAAGGAATGCTTCATCACATAAGGAAACAAGACAAAAACAGCGTTAGAATAATGCATGCATTTGAGTCTTTCCGATGTAAATAACACTCTGATTCCACTTTCTCATTTGAGAAAAGCTTCCGGGAAAGACAAAAGTGTAGGTCTTGAAAACTTTTCTTCACAAAAATGTATAACCTTGACTCGCTACTGATAAAAATATATTCAGAAGTACAAAAGTGCAACTTCTCATGTCAAATATTATACAAATTCAGGACCCTTTCTTAAAAAACATGAAAGGGTTTAAATAATAAAATAAAACTAACTATCAATAAAAATCGCTATGAGCTGTTGAAACTGCAAACATGAAAATCTAGGATCTGATTTATGAAAATAACAATTCGATAGCCTTTGAACTGATCCGTTGTATCTACTTGTTATCTTGCGCTTGCAGCTGACAAATTGAGAGCATTAGTTGAATTTTCGATGCATGACTTAGCCTGGAAAGTAGTTGAGTTGTGTACGTAGCATCAAAGAGTTTGGGAACCATGAGATTCACTGCATCAAAAGGGCATTTGGGGGCCATCTGCTGGCTATGTGGGTTGACTAGGAAAAACCAAAATGCATCCCAAGTCAAGTTTTTCACTTTGCCGATTTGTTCTTCTCTGCTTGCCAGATCCTGTCTCCATTGATCTTTTAGTGCTTTTGCTTTTGGGAGTTTTCCTGGAGAGCAATCAAAGATCAAGTTAGCTAAATATAAGTTGTCATTTACCAACTCGATCACACTATTCATTGTAGCCCTAGCTCTGGAAGTCGCTCTTTCGGCCTTTATTAACTGTGATTCCCACTTTGAAAACAAGATTTCTTTGTGCGATTCTTGGATTTTCAGTAGATTGGCAGCTATTCCTTTTTTTGAACTTTGCCAAGAGAGAAATTTTGTTATCTTATCATCTGCGTTTTCAAATTCTAGCCTAGTGTCAGCTGCCTATTCAATGAGTGATGTAGAGATCGTGCACAATGGGTCAACCAATGAGATTTTATGGCAAAGGATATTTAATTGCCGAGATAAGGCTTTGTTCACTTCCAGGGCTTCTTTCTTGAATTCAATAACCTTTGAATAACCCTTGAATTTCTCTACCTGTAATTGCAACTATCCAATTTGTTCTTCTTTAGCCTTATTTTCCTATTGAATTGCCACTTGAAGCTTGCTGAGTTCTTGAGACAACTTTTTTTGTTTTTGGAGAGCCTACTGATCAATCTTTTGCTTCTCCAAATTCCACTGTTCTTTTAGTTGCTCATTCTGTTGTTTTTGCTCTGTTAGCTATCGCTCAAGCTAACTAATCCCTTTGTTGTTCCACTGTCATTTTCCCTTCAAGTTGGGTGATCCTTAGATCCTTTTCCTTGATTAGT
Source organism: Pinus taeda (assembly GCA_000404065.3). NCBI lineage: Eukaryota > Viridiplantae > Streptophyta > Pinopsida > Pinales > Pinaceae > Pinus > Pinus taeda. The sequence goes on along the minus strand of APFE030366470.1, from coordinate 44,615 downwards.
TGGCTAACTTTGGAGGCCTTATCCATTGTAGTGGTTGTATAGGCACTTGCATATTGAGATAACTTGGTTAAATCCTCAAAATAATTGACTTCTGAGTCTTTCCATACCACATTCATTAGTTCAGCTTGAGGAGTTGAGAGTGGTCCTTGGTCAATTTTTCTCTTTTTCCTCTGTCTTTTGACCACAACCCTATTCTATGGACTATATAATACATCCAAGGGTGGTATTTCTTCTACCTTCAATACAATCTCTTCTGTAGGATTCTCAAAAAAAAATTCAATATCATGTTGAATGTTAAGTGTGTCGACTACCCCTTCAATTGGAATATTAGTAACAATAGGCTCCTATGTTGGGGGTGATTTTGGCGTAATGATGTTTTGGGAGTCATCCTAGTTCTTGATCATTTGATCGAACTGCTCACATTCCTTGATTAAGGTGGATCAATATTTACATCGGTATCTAGGAGCTCGCTGGTATTTTCATCTGTCTACTCCTTTTCAGGTCTCTTCTCCTTTTCGAGACTCTGCTCCTTTTGAGGACTCTTATCAGTAGTTTATTCTTCAATGTGGCCTTCTTGTTGCACCATAGGGGTAGTGTTCAACAATTCTAGAGGTAGTGTTTGTAACCTCTGTGTTTTTAACTTCATAAATCTATCTAACCCCTTTGCTCCCAATCTGATCTTTTCTAGATGTTTTACATGTGAAAATAACTCAACTGAAGTGAACAAGTCATCATATTCATCTTTCTCATGTTCAAATTTGGCAATTTTCACCTGAGAGATAAAGTTGTAAGCACTGCTTTTGGATCATACTATCTCTTGGGAATGACTGTTAACTTTAGAATTTTTATCTTCTATTTCTTTCTCTGCACGTTTGAAATCATGCAGTGAGTAAGTACCACATCGAAGGTGTAATGAAGGCCACATTTGTTTCTTGGACTCTTTGAGATTCCTGGACATTTCAATTTCTGTTATTTGGTAAGCTATTTCTCTAGCCAATAGCTTATCAGGAACGTACAAGGGGAGAACGTGTGGATCTGTGATACTACCAAAAAGTCTGATATAGGTGAACTTTTCTTCACTAAACCAACTACCGATTGATGTTAGGTCAATGCTGGCCTCCTCGGATAACCGAGGGGCAGGTTTGTTGAATATGGCATGATGGACAGGTAAAACAAAACCATGGCAAATTCTATATATATGATCTTTATAATGGGCCTTCCACAAATGCTTATGATAAATGTGAATAGGGGTTGGGTCTTGAGGAGTCCATTTCCAACCTAAAATAGGGTAGTCATAATTGAAATAGATGGTATCCATGATGTAGGCACTCATATAGAATGGGGGTATTATTCGGGTAGTTACAAACCTATTTCTCCTGTAATCAAGGATTTGGTTGGCCATTTTATTTGATAAAATGGTTTCCTATTCCCTGATATAAGAGTTAATTGTTGCTTCCATTGAAGGCACCATTTCTATGGAAAACCTAGCTGATTCAGAGACTCCAAAGAGTCTACATTTCATAGCGCCAACATAGCAATAGGGAGATGATAAGGAGTCTACGAAGTAAATACCAGAATATTCATGCTTATGTTTGTTCGTGAAATGTCTCCACTGCTTGATAGGGTCCTACTCCACATCGTTCTCCTTGGTGAAAGCTTCTAAAAATGCCTTGTTGTAATTTTTTTGGGGGTCCGACAAATGATACATCTTCTTGACATCTTCCACCTTGAATGATCTGAACATCCTTCCATCGGCAGTAAAAACTTCTCTGTCAGTTATGTTGATACTCTCAATTACCATCTCACCAGGTCATTGTAGGGCAACACTTATGGCACGGGCCGCTATTCTATGGAGGAAGAAGCTGGCCAAATCCTTAAGAGTATTTTCTAATTTATCACTTGAATCAGCCGTTCCTCCTTCTTCTTCAATTTCGATTAGATCCTTGGCTTAGAGAAGATTATATATGCTCTCCCATGAAGCCTTTCCAAGGCCGAGACAAGTAGTATCAGCTATCAACACCAACTTTGTTGGTTCATCTTTTGCTATGACAAGGACCCTTACTTTCTGAGATTTCTTAGTCATTTTTGCTAGACTGATGAGTTCAGATTCGCTCTGCAAAATGAAACAGAAGGACATAATAGTGTAAAAACTTGTTCAAAGTTAACACACAGCACAAAGGACTAACAACAATTAAGTGCAATAGATGATACAGATTTGTAATATATTAAGCTACCACGGATGAAATCCTTGAATGATTCAACCATAACTACTTTCTTAATGATTTCCCCGTAACTTCCTATGTGAAACTTTAATGTCGTAATAATATGTTGCATCGCAAATTTATAATGGTACTTTTTTTAGAATGAGTATCATGACTTCCCGAGCCATGATTAGCAATAATCACATATCGTAGATTGAGAGTTACAAGTGTCATGCTTAAATGTTTCCTTTGCATGGTTGTGATTGCGATCAATGGTGAGCTGGCATGGAGAGGCGACATAGCTTTTAAAATTGATAAATCATTTGTTTTTCTTTATAATTGACTTATAACTTTAAACCGCAAATGTTCGTAATACTTCATGTTTTTCCTTTATTGAAAGCGTGCTACACAATAATGAAATCGCATCGGAAGACTTCAAAGGGGCTTTTGGAATGTGTTCTATGCTTTCAGTGATGCGTGATTGCGATTGTCTTATCGCATCAGAGGATTTATATGAACACTTGGGACGGATTCTTGATGAGTAGCAATATGCGATTTTCGATGGAGTTATCGCATCGATGAATCTCAATGGAACACCTTAAGTCCACTATTGAAATAAAGGGTGTGTGCAATGCGACATATTTCCTTTATAATTGTTTTCCTTTGATAAAGCTTTATAATAATGTTTTTATTATAATTCACATCATATCGGACCTTTTCAAGAGGACTTTCATGATTTCGATAGATTTACAAATTGCGATTTAACCTATCCTAAAAGAAAATTTTATATGACCTATGATAAAAAATTATTTTCAAAGGTTTTATTGATTTTATTTATATTCTAAAAGGGGACCCATTTCTTATTAAAGCTTTATATGAAAAAATTTTAAATGGGGAGGGTTGTTGCATAGCACAACAATTGGTGATTCACTGGGAGAAACAACTATCTTTGAAAAAATAATGCAATATCTAAAACTTTCTTAGATTGGAAACAATTGAGGACAAAGAAAACCATCTAAGAATAGTTAAATAAAAAATAACTTTGAATAAAATAACATTTTTTTGTAATTTCTTTTACAATCCCTTAAAAATAAAAACATTTTGGGTTTTTTCAAGCCTTGATTGGTTGATAAAGATAAAGTAGGGGTCTCTTCCAACTCAGCTTTTAAATTTACTCTTTTGTCACAAGTAGTGCCTCTACTGCCAGCAAACATCTATAATCTTGACAGGGTTACCTTTTGACCATTAATCATTCATTGTTCCATCCATCTAAGAGTATAACTTTTGAAAGATAAATTCAAAAATATATGTTTACATATATTTTTTGATATTTTATTCTTTTAATTTTTTAAGATAAAAAGCCATCGTCCTGGTTTGGTAGCTAACTGATGACAATGCCATTCACTGGTTGTAATTGAACTGAACATGTTGGCTTGTAATGAGACCCCTTGTCTTATGATTATAAGTCATTACCCTATTTTGATATGTAGTATTGGTAACGTCAGTTTAATTAGTTCCCTATGATCATGGTAAGCAAGCTCATGATGAGACCTCTTATCTTTTATATCAGACATATTTTAGAATTACACTCTAAAAAATCATAAACTTAGTGGATGGGGTGAATGATTTTCTCCTTAAGAGTTTATGGATGACATTTTTAGAGTTATGGATGCTAAGCTTGGAAAAGTCTTTACCTTTTATGAATAACCTCTCTTAACTTTATAAAACTTAGAATGATTTACAGTATTTTCAAGGTTTTGGAAGATTTTACAAACTTTAAAGAGGTTCTTAGAGTTGCATGTTTTATCCAGCTTTCCAAAACTATAATCATTTCCTTAAAAGTTTCCACCTATTGAAAGCAATTATTTATAATATTCCCTTAAAGATATTTACAATAGTAAAAGGCCAATGGAAGACTATTCGCAACATTATTTTCTAAAATAAACAAACTTGCATAAAGAATATTTACAAGTAAGAAGGGGTTACCTCCTTAAGAAAAGAATTTCTTTAAGATAAGCCCATTCACAGGAAGAGAATCTCTCTCCCCTGATAAATCTTACAGTATGAACGTTGATGAGCCTATCTTTTCAATGATTTGAAATGGTCCAAGCCACATCTTTCCAAAACTATAATCATTTCCTTAAAAATTTCCACCTATTGAAAGCAATTATTTATAATATTCCCTTAAAGAGATTTACAATAGTAAAAGGCCAATGGAAGACTATTTGCAACATTATTTTCTAAAATAAACAAACTTGCATAAAGAATATTTACAGGTAAGAAGGGGTTACCTCCTTAAGAAAAGAATTTCTTTAAGATAAGCCCATTCACAGGAAGAGAATCTCTCTTTCCTGATAAATCTTATAGTATGAACGTTGATGAGCCTATCTTTTCAATGATTTGAAATGGTCCAAGCCACATCTTTTGAAATTTGGTATGTTTACCTTTGTCTTCATGTGCTTTGTCCCATTTCAACACAAGATCACCAATTTGTAATGTTTTTGAGCCAATAGAACTTGCATCAAAAGATAATGACTTGTTGATGTTTAGCATGAGTAATTTTGGCCTTCTCTCTTTCTTCCTCCAAGTTGAGGATTTGATCAAATCTTAATTGAATAGAGGAAGAAGGATTTTCTTCAATAAATTGTATTAGGGCTAGAGATGGGAGTGCTAAGTTTGAAGGTATTACAGCTTCTTTCCCATACACTAAGTTAAAATAAGAAGTACCTATTGAGGCCTTTTGAGTTATGTGGTTTGCCCATAATGCAAATATTAAATATTTATGCCAATTATTTTGATTTTGATCAACAATTATTTTAATAGTCTTAATGAGATTCTTATTAGTTGATTCTGCCAAACCATTACCTTGAGGGTAGTAATTTGCAAAATATTTTAATTTAAAACCTCTCTTAAGAGAAAATTCAACTATACTACTTCTATAAAAATAAGATGCATTGTCAAAAATAAGGGCATTAGGTACACCAAACCTGGTAATGATGAATTGATCAATGAACGCAATGATTACATCAGAATTGGCTACCTTTAATGGAATTGCTTCTACCCACTTTGTGAAGTAATCTGTGGCTGTAAGGATGTATCTGTGTTGCTTGGAAGAATGTGGAACAATCTCTCCTATGATATCAACCCCCCACTATTCAAATGGCTGCTCAATGTTTACTGGTTGTAATGGAAAGGTTGGTTTCCTTTGTCTCCCACTAGCGGTTTGACATATCTTGCATTTCTTTACATAGTCATGGGCATCTTTAAACAAAGTGGGCCAATAATATCCAACATGTATTATCTTGTGAGCTGTAGTATCTCCTCAAAAATGTCCACCTGCTGGACCATCATGTAGTTCCTGCAAAACCTTTTGTGCTTCAGTTTTTTCAAGGCATCTTAATAAAATTGAATCATAATTTCTTCTAAATAACACATCATCAATAATTTCGAAGTGTTTTTATTTTAATATGAAGGCATGTTTGTTTTTGTAACTAAAATCTAGAGGAGCATATCCATTTTTCAAGTAAAAGATCAAATCGGCATACTGAGATTCAGAAATTATGATACTTATCTCGTTCACTTGAAGAGTATTATCTGAATCTTCATGTTCTAGAATATTAGAAGCTCCTGCTAATAACCTAAAAAAACCTTGTCCTATCACAATTTTCGTTGGTTTAATATCAATATCACACTCTTGTAAATTTGTTACCTAGTTACCTCTCTTCTCTCCTAATTCCCTTTGAACTAGCAATTGCCTCACTGTAGAGAATGGGACTATTACTTTTGTGTGTGTTTTTAGGAGGAATGGCCTAAAGTGTTTGATGGATTTAAACATAGCGAAAGCTTGTTTTTCAACTTTGGAATAGTTGAGTTCAACACCTTGTAAATTAGAACTAAAGAAGGATATGGGTGCTTCCACTTGCTGATCATTGATTTGTGTTAAAACAGCAGCATAAGGTGTTTCAGTGGCCAAAGTATACAAAATAAAATGACTATAAAAAATCGAAGTATTCTATGCAGGAGCATTAATGATTTCTTGTTTGATTAATTCAAAAGCCTCTTTTTCATTATGTCCCCATTTGAAAACTGAATTTTTCTTAATCATAGTTTGCAAAGGCAAGACTATATGAGAAAAATCATGAACAAATATTTCTACAAAATTTACCTATCCCAAAAATGATTGAATTGATTTCTTGTTATGTGGAAAAGGAATATTAGACATCTCTTTTATCCTGTCAGGATCAATATATATGCCATCTTTGGATACAATAAACCCTAAGAGTTTATCTTTATTAATAGCAAAGAATGATTTCTTGGGATTTAGAGAAATCCCATACCTTTTACATCATTCAAAGATCTGTTTCAAATCATGTAAATGATTCACCCTTTTCTTGGAAAAGACAGTTATGTCATCTAGGTAAACAACAACTAACCTATTAATCAAACCTTTGAAGGCTATATCCATGGCTCTTTGGAAAGTAGCTCTAGCGTTTATCAAACCAAATGCATTTTCTGATAAGCATATGTTCCCCATTTAGTTCTAAATGTAGTTTTTAGTCTATCATATGGATGCACCAGTATTTGATTGTGTACCCTGAAAAACCATCAAGAAAGGACATCAACTCTGAACCAGCTACTAATTGAAGTATCTGCTCCATTGTTGGTAATGGGAAATTATCCTTTTGACATGCCTTATTGAGATTTCTAAAATCTATGCAAATTCGAATATCACCATTCTTTTTTCTTACAGGTACCAAGTTTGAAACCCATTTAGAACGTCTGACCAGGAAAATTATTTTAGCTTTCAAAAGTTTATTCAACTCTGCTTTGATTTGACCTTCCATATTTGGGTGAATTTTCCTTAACTTTTGTTGCACAGGTTTCTCATCAGAAATCATGGCAATTGTGTGTTGAATGATATAAGTATCATAAGTTCTTAAATATTCATAATTCCAAGAAAAAAACATTTTTGTATTTGTTTAATAATCTGATGAAAGTAAATATTTCCTCTAATGTGAGTTCAAGTCCGATATTGACATTTTGTGGTTTGGCCTCAGTGACAAGATTTACTAATTCAAACCTTAAAGTAGAACTTTGGAGTTTTACATTAGTAACCTTTTTGAATCTATCTTTGATATCATAGAGATCTTCTAACTTTACCACAAATCTAGGAATAGAATTCTTATTTGGTCCTTGTTTTATTTGAAGATCATGATCGTTTTCATCAATAATCTAGTCATCATAAGATTTTCCAGAAGTCAAGAAATTTAAAATTTCTTCATCATGATTAAATACCCGCCAATTGGTGACATTGTCTGGGATAGACGGTCAAAAAATTAATTCAACTAAAAACCTATCTGGACTATAATCCTCAGATGGAAGGAGCTTATAAGCAACATTAGCCAATAAATCAGTTGCTATATTCTGAGATCTGGGAATAGGAGAAATGTTCAAAGCTACAAAATGAGTTATGAGATGTTGAACAAGGGATTGATAATGTTTGAGATGTCCTGAAAGGCAATGGATAGTGTTCCTTACTTGTTTGATGAAAATTTCGGAATCACCAGAAACTTTCAAATATTGAATATTCAGGCCTATTGCTCTATAGATCCCTTGAATCAATGCCTCATATTCTGCATTGTTATTGGTACAATCAAATTCTAGTCTACATGATAGCATAGTTTTTTCCCCTTCTTGTTGAACTAAAATACATCCTGCTTCTGCACCCTCATTGGATTTTGATCCATCAAAATATAAAGACCAAAATAAAGGCTTATCTACAAATTTATTTACAATTTCATCAGCAATACTAACACATCTTGAGGTATCAATATGAGAGAAATTTTCAATTTGTGATGTGAAACTATTAACATGAAAAGGCGATTGTTGAGCATTAAAATTTCCAAAGAATGACTCAGTTGAATAAGTTCCAAGAATGTTGTTATTGAAAGCTACAGGTTGGTTTTCTTGTTCAAAATCTGTTGCTGTATGGGTCATGTGTTTCTCCTGATCTATTTTTATTCGATTTGGTTTCCCTTTATAGGGAAGCCACATGTGAGACCAATCAGTGGGAATGCAACCATGGAGTTTCTCAGACCAATCCCTGCTTAAAATTAAACCATAAAACTCAGGGATGTCAGCAATCAATATATCAATTCTTTGAACTACTTTAGCTTCGGCCGATAACCTAATGGTGATTGAGTTAATCTCTCCTAAAACTTGCACTTTAGCCTGATCTAATTGAACAATATGGACTATAGATTTCTGGGGCTCAATGGTTAATTTAGATCAAACTGAGGCTGGCATTATGTTTGATGAAGCCCCTAAATCTATCAGGCAGTTATCCAGATTTCTATTATAGATCTCATAAGTCAAGAGAAAAAGAGGAGTAAGAGAATTAGACCTATCTCCGACCAAAACAGCATCAGTAGCATCTACTTTATCTAATGGTGGTTTACCTGATCCTTTAGCCACCTTGGATAATATAGCATTTGGAAGAGGAGAAGAAGGTACTACATTTAACTCTTTAAGTAACAACTTCTCTTGATGTTTGAGCTTGCTAAGTTCATACAAAGAAATATTTGATCGAGTCTTCTTCATGTCTTCTGCAATGTTGTAATCCATAGAGTCAGAGACTACTAATGTTTTAGATGATGAGGGTGGATTAGAAGATGATGGTTGATTTTGGGTAGGCAAAACTAGAGTTTTCTTCATGGGAGCTTTTTCTTTAGTAACAGGGCCTGAATTTTTCTTCTTTGGATTTGTTTGAATAGGCTCTGCTGCATTTTTACTTCTAGTACTTACTGGGAGGGCCTCTTTTTCACTCTAATTATCAGAATTGGGCAAGATAAAGTCCCACATCCCATGACATTCAACTATTTCATCTTCTTCCATTTCCTCCAATGATAAAATAGTTTCTTCATCTTCATCATCATCTAGATCTGATTTTGCATTAGATATAGCATTAGGTGGTTTTGGTTCAGTTGACTGATTTCTTTTGAAGTTCCTGAATGGTTTTTTAGTAGAAGTTTCAGCTACTTGCTTTTTTATTTCCACCATTTCATTGGACATAGTTTTCAGAAATTTTTGCAAACCTTCCATGTCATATGGGTCCTTAGCTGCTTTCTTTTTCGAATCTTTTTTGGACTTTCTTTCTTCAAGAGCATTTTTCTTTTCTAAAGAAATAATACGTTTTTCAACAATGATCGCTTCCTTCATATTTTCAACTAATGTGGGTTTGGTAGCCCAATCAACGAAATGGATATATTTGAAGGAAAGGCAGAAATACACCATTCGCTTCAGACTTCTTCACTAGGCTTGGATGTAGCAAGAATTTTATTTAACAGCTTATTAAATCACGAGTTGAAGTCTTTGATGGGTTCCTTTGACTTAGATTTAAGATTATAAAGATCATTAATCAATTTCGTTGTGGACTTATCGTCTCCAAACTTGGTTAAAAACTGCTCCTAAAAGCATCCCAGCTATTGATGAATCCTAGTGGTAATGAAAAATCCCAAGATCCAGCTGCTCCTTGTAGAGTATATGGAAATAACATAACAACAGCATCTTCTTTTGTTACCCCATTTAATTTTATTGACAACATTTCTTATATGTTCTTCTGCTAATATGCCAATGTCAGGATCAAACTTTGGCAACCATTTTTCAGGATGGGCTGGTAATTGACTCAAAGGTGTAGGCATTGTGACTGCTCTTCGATTGGTCCATGGCCTTGGTTGAGGTTGATTATGTGCCATTGTTGAACTAACAGTAGAAGAAGGTGAGGAGGCGGTTGAAAGTGATTGGGTAGAGGACGTTGGAGTACCTGTACCATTTTGGACTATGATCTTGAGGTGGGGAATGGATGGATGACTTTGCAATGGTTTAGATAGAATGGATGATGATGAGGAAGGAGTCTCACTGTCAGACTCTAAAGATGTCTTCCTAGCTCTTTTTTGACTTGGCAAAGGAAGTTCTGTTGATGGAATACCAAGCTTTTCACTCTGTAATCTTGTAAGAAACTGAGATGGGATATACTGCAAAGTCACACTGCCTTGGGATAACTCAGATTGTTCTTGGGATATTGAAAACCCTTGGAGTTTATGAATTAAGGATTGTACTTTAGGGGGTTCAAGAGAAGAATTGTTAGGTGTGTTTACGTTTTCAGTGGTGGGTGTTGTCTTTTCAACTTCTCGCTTAAAAATGGGAGATTTAGAATGCGAAGGAGAAGTTGGAGGAGATGGTGAGGGACTTTTACTCTTAGAATGGCCTATGGATTTGGATTTGCTCACCATTCACAGTTCATGCCTTCCTTCTAGCGCCAAAAATGTTGATGCCTCTAAAATCCTAGCACCAACATTGGGGATAACCACCCGGTCTGGACCTTAGTACAGCTCCTTTTCCATTTTGGTATGGTGGCTCCAACTAGATATTATGGGACTAATTTCCCATATAATGAATGGTTTGATTGATGATTGTTTAATAATGTATTATGAAGATGATAAATCTTTTAACCTATAACTTAAAATATACAAATATACTTATATAACCTAGGTGTTCTATGTCTGATTATTCCTAAAAGATAAATACTCATATAGATGACTTACTTATAAATAGAAAGATGCATTCACATATAATGATTAATTTGTTTAAGAAATTAAACAAAATGATTATAAAAACATATTGCATTTATAACAATGTATATCGCTGACATATATCTTTAAAGGATAACAATTCTAAATCTTCAGAAATGACATCATAAAGAATTATTTGAAAATCATACATATATCAACAATAGAAACTTTTAAAAGGAATGCTTCATCACATAAGGAAACAAGACAAAAACATTGATAGGAATATCGCATGCATTTGAGTCTTTCCGATATAAATTACACTCTGATTCCACTTTCTTATTTTAGAAAAGCTTCAAGGAAATACAAAAGTGCAGGTCTTGAAAAAAGTTTCTTCACAAAAATGTAGAACCTTGATCCACTACTGATAAAAAGATATTCATAAGTACAAAAGCGCAACTTCTCAAGTCAAATCTTATACAAATTGAGGACCCTTTCTTAAAAGACATGAAAGGGTTTAAATAATAAAATAAAAACTGACTATCATTAAAAATCACTATGAATTGTTGAAACTGCAATCACGAAAATATGGGATTTGATTTATGAAAATAACAGTGCAATAGCCTTTGAACTGATTTTCTGTATCTACTTATTCTCTTGCACTTGCAGCTAACAAATTGAGAGCATTTGCTAAATTTCCAGCAGATGACTTAGCCTGGAATGTAGTTTAGCTATGTACGTAGCATCAGAGAGTTCGGGAACCATGAGATTGACTGCATCGGAAAAGTATTTTGTGGTCATTTGCTGGCTATGTGGGTTGACTAGGAAAAACCAAAATGCATCCCAAGTCAAGTTTTGCACTTTGTCAATTTGTTCTTCTCTGCTTGCCAGATCCTGTCTCCATTGATCTTCTAGTGATTTTGCTTTCAGGAGTTTTCCTGGAGAGCAATCAGAGATCAATTTATCTAAATATAAGCTTTCATTTACCAACTTGATCACACTGTTCATTGTAGCCCTAGCTCTGGAAGTCACTCTTTTGGCCTTTATTAACCGTGATTCCCACTCCGAAAGCAAGATTTCCTTGTGCCATTCTTGGATTTTCAGTAGATTGGTAGCCATGCCTTCTTCTAAACTTTGCCAAGAGAGAAATTTTGTTATCTTATCATTTGTGTTTTCAAATTCTAGCTTAGTGTCAACTACCTTTTCAATGAGTGATGCAGAGATAGTGCATAAAGGGTCAACCAATGAGATTTTATGGCAAAGGGTATTTAATTGCCAAGATAAGGCTTTGGTCACTTCAAGGGCTTCTTTCTTGAATTCACTAACCTTTGGATAACCCTTGAATTTCTCTACCTATAATTGCAACTATGTGATTTGTTCTTCTTTAGCCTTCTTTTCCTGCTGAATTGCCACTTGAATGTTGCTGAGTTCTTGAGGCAATTTTTGTTGTTTCTGGAGAGACTGTTGATCAATCTTTCACTTCTCTAGATTCAACTGTTCTTTTAGTTGCTCATTCTGTTGTTTTTGCTCTGCTAGCTCTTGCTCAAGCTGACTGATCCCTTTGTTGTTCCACTGTCGTTTCCCCTTAAGTTGGATGATCCTTAGATCCTTTCCTTGATTAGTTTCTAACTTCGGAGGTATTGTCCATTTTAGCAGTTGTATAGGCACCTGCCTATTGAGATAACTTGGTTAAATCCTCAAAAGGATTGACTTCTGAGTGTTTCCATACCACATTCATTTATTAAGCTTGAGGAGTTGAGAGTGGTCCTTGGTCAATTTTTCTCTTTTTCCTCTATCTTTTGACCACATCCCTATGCTTTGGACTATAGAATACATCTAGGGGTGGTATTTTTTCTACCTTCAATACAATTTCTTTCGTAGGATTCTTAGGAATTTTCAATATCATGCTGAATGTTAAGTGTGTCGACTGCCCCTTCAATTGGAATATTAGTAATGATAGGCTCCTGTGTTGTGGGCGATTTTGGCGTAATGAGGTTTTGGGAGTCATTCTGGTTCTTGATGATTTGATTAAACTGCTCCCATTCCTTGATTAAGGTGGAATCAATATTTACATTGGTATCTAGGAGCTCACTGGTCTTTTCATCTGCCTGCTCCTTTTTGGGACTCTTCTCCTTTTCGGGACTCTGCTCCTTTTCAGGACTCTACTCCTTTTCAGGACTCTTCTTAGTAGTTTGCTCTTCATTTTGGCCTTCTTGCTGCACCATAGGGGTAGTGTTCAGCAAGCCCAGAGGTAGTGTTTGTAACCTATGTGTCCTGAAATTCATAAATCTATCTAACCCCTCTACTCCCAATCTGATATTTGCTAGATGTTTTACCTGTGAAAATAACTCAGCTGAAGTGAACAAGTCATCATATTCATCTTTCTCAATTCAAATTTGGAAATTTTCACCTGAGAGGTAAAGTTGTAAGCGATTGCTTTTGGATCATACTATCCCTTGGGAATGACTACTAACTTTAGAATTTTTATCTTCTCTATTTCTTTCTCTGCATGTTTGAAATCATGCAGTGAGTAAGTACCACATCGAAGGGGGAATGAAGGCCACATTTGTTTCTTGGACTCTTTGAGATTCCTGGACATTCCTGTTTCTGTTATCTGGTAAGCTATTTCTCTAGCCAATAGCTTATCGGGAATGTACAAGGGGAGAACGTGTGGATCTATGGTGCTGCCAAAAAGTCTGATATAGGTGAACGTTTCTTCACCGAACCAACTACCAATTGATGTTAGGTCAATGTTGGCCTCCTCGGATAACCAAGGAGAAGGTTTTTTTAATATGGCCTGATGGATGGGTAAAACAAAACCATGGCATATTCTATATGTATGATCTTTATAATGGGCCTTCCACAAATACTTATGATAAATGTGAATAGGGGTTGGGTCTTGAGGAGTCCATTTCTAACCTAAAATAGGGTAGTCAGAATTGAAACAGATGGTATCCATGATGTAGGTTCTCATATAGAATGGGCGTATTATTTGGGTAGTTACAAACCTATTTCTCCTATAATCAAGGATTTGGTTGGGGATTTTATCTAATAAAATAGTTGCCCAATCCATGATATAAGAGTTAATTCTGCTTCCATTAAAGGCACCATTTTTATGGAAAACCTAGCTGAATCAGAGACTCCAAAGAGCCTACATATCATAGCGCCAGCATAGTAATAGGGAGATGCTAAGGAGTCTACGGAGTACATACCAGAAGATTCATGCTTATGGTTGTTCAGGAAATGTCTCCACTACTTGATAGGGTCTGACTCCACATCGTTCTCCTTGGCGAAAGCTTCTAAAAATGCCCTGTTGTAATGTTTCTGGGGGTCCGACAAATGATACATCTTCTTGACATCTTCCGCCCTGAATGACCTGAACATCCTTCCATCAGCAGTAAAAAATGCTCTTTCAGTTATGTTGATACTTTCAATTACCCATCTCATCAGGTCATTGTAGGGAAACACTTATGGCACGAGCCGTTATTCTATGGAGGAATAAGCTGGCCAAATCCTTAAGAGTATTTTCTGATTTATCACTTGAATCAGTCATTCCTCCTTCTTCTTCAATTTCGGTTGGATCCTCGGCTTCGAGCAGATTATAAATTCTCTCCCATGAAGCCTTTCCAAGGCCGAGACAGCTAGTATCAGCTATCAGCACCAACTTTGGTGGTTCATCTTTTGCTATGACGAGGACCCTTACTTTCTGAGATTTTTTAGTCATTTTTGTTGGACTGATGAGTTCAGATTCGCTCTGCAAAATTAAACAGAAGGACGTAACAATGGAAAAACTTGTTCGAATTTAACAGACAACACAAAGGACTAGCAACAATTAAGCACAATAGATGATACGGATTTGTAATATATTAAGCTACCACAGATGAAATCCTTGAAGGATTCAACCATAACTGCTTTCTTAATGATTTCCCCGTAACTTCCAATGTGAAACTTTAATGTCGTAATGATATGTCACATTGCAAATTTACAATGGTCCTTTTTTTAGAATGAGTATCGTGACTTCCCGAGCGGCGATTAGTGATAATCGCATATCATAGATAGGGAGTTACAGGCATCATCCTTAAATGTTTCCTTTGCATGGTAGCGATTGCGATCAATGGTGAGCTGGCATGGGGAGGCGGCATAGCTTTTAAAATTGATAAATCATTTGTTTTTCTTTATAATTGAATTATAACTTTAAACCACAAATGTTCATAATACTTCATGTTTTTCCTTTATTGAAAGCGTGCTACACAATAATGAAATCGCATCGGAAGACTTCAAAGGGGATTTTGGAATGTGTTTTATGATTTCAGCGATGAACGATTGCGATTGGCTTATCGCATCGGAGGATTTATATGAACACTTGGGACGGCTTCTTGATGAGTAGTGATATGTGATTTCTAATGGAGTTATTGCATCGGTGGATCTCAATGGAACACCTTAAGTCCACCATTGAAATAAAGGATGTGCGCAATGCGACATATTTCCTTTATAATTGTTTTCCTTTGATAAAGCTTTATAATAAGGTTTTAATTATAATTCACATCGGATCAAACCTTTTCAACAGGACTTTCATGAGTTCGATAGATTTACAAATTGCAATTCCGATTTAACCTATCCTAAAAGCAAATTTTATATGACCTATGATAAAATTTATTTTCAAAGGTTTTATTGATTTTATTTATATTCTAAAAGGGGACCCATTTCTTATTAAAGTTTTATATGAAAAATTTTGAAATGGGGAGGGTAGTTGTATAGCACAACAGAACCCAGTAACAAGAAAGGTTGTGTAAAGTCGAGATGTGGTGTTCAAACATGCAAAAGATGTTATTAAACATGAAGTCCAAACAAAGGAGCCTGAGAAGACAGAGTTTTAGCTTAAGGAGGAAGAATCAGACTCTATAACAAAGGAGGAATCAGGAGATGAAGAGCCACAAACTCCGGGTGTGAGAAGATCATTTTGAGAAAGAAGGTAGCAAGAAAGGTATTGTCCATCTGCTTTCTATTCAAATTTTTCTTTATCTATTACGAATGATCATCCCAAAACTGTGAAGGAAGCAGTATATTCAGAGGATGGAAAACTTTGGAAAGAGGCCATGGTTGATGAAATGCCATCTTTGCACAAAAATGAAGCATGGGATCTCATGGAGTTGCCGGCTGGAAGGAAACCCATTGGCAACAAATGGGTGTTCAAGAAGAAGAAAAATGCAGAAGGAAAGTTGGAGAAATACAAAGCTCGGTTGGCAGAAAAAGGTTATTCCCAAGTGTCGGGAATTGATTTTGGTGATATTTTTTCTCCTGTTTCCAAGGTAGCTTCTATTAGATTACTTTTGTTTGTTGTTTCCGCTTTTGATTTTGAGGTAGAACAGATGGATGTAAAGTCAACATTTCTTCACGGGGATCTAGAAGAGGAGATCTACATGAAGCAACCTGAAGGCTTTGCAGTGAAGGGTAAGAAAGAACTGGTATGCAAGTTAAAGA
>APFE030366469.1:0-11860 GCA_000404065.3 Pinus taeda | reverse complement strand
GAAGGTTGTGGATGATAGACCTCTCATACCGGCACCTTATGAGGACGACCTATTTCTGACAGGTGCAGACCCTCTCATTTGCAGAAGTAAGAGGGAGTTGGATTTCGAATGTGGAATGATAAACTACAAGCCTGTGACTACCTCGAGGATATTATCTTTCAAAAGTTATATGGTAGTGATGTCGGACCAGATTTGGGAAATGCCTCTGAGTTTCATAAACTCATTCGCGTTGATGTTCTTGGTGAACTTCCATTCGGACATATGTCTTGCAGTTAGCATGGTGAGCTCATATTTGGTTGAGCCTCACTGGATTGGTGCCAAGAATCTTTTGAGATATCTTCAGGACACAATCTCTCATGGATTGAGATACATTACTGGAAATATGAAACTGCATTATTATTTGAATGCTGAGTAGGTAGGCAGTGTGGAGGATCTCAAGAGCACTTTTGAGTGTTGATTCTCTTTGGATTCTGCTTCGATATCATGGATGAGTAGGAAGCAGAAGTCGGTTGCTATAAGCATCACCGAGACCGAATACATACCGACGAGTATGATCTTGTGTGAAGCTGCATGGTTGCGGAAGCTCTCAAGTGAGCTGTTTGTACACATGATGAATATCACTGGGATTCTCTGTGACAACCGGAGAGGGGATTCAATTATTGAGGAATCTCGTATTCGATGATCGCTCCAGCAGATAGACATCAGATACTGCGTTATTTGCGATATGGTAAGTTGTTGAGCGAGGAGGCTCCATCACATTGAGACTGATGTATAGGTCACAGACATTTTGTCAAAGCCCTAGGGAAAGGTAAAATCTGTGACTTTCCCGAATGACTTGAATTCATAGAGAGACCTTCTTATAAGGGTCCTACACGTTGCATGCATTGAGCTCTAGGAGCTCTAAGGTACTTACTGAAGCAACATAGGACCACAGGGCGACTCACCTTCCCCTGGTGGTGCGCTATGAACAGGATGATTAGTTCTCCTATGGGCCAGGACGATTTGTTATCTGTGGTGACTATGGAACAGGATGATTAGTTCTCCCGTGGGCCAGGATGATTCGTTCTCTGTGGCGACTGTGGACAGGATGATTCGTTCTCCTGTGGGCTAGGATGATTCGTTCTTCGTGGCGACTATGGAACAAGATGATTCGTTCTCCTGTGGTCCAGGATGATTCGTTCTTCGTGGCATCCACTGACAGGATGATTCATTCTCCTGTGGACAGGATGATTCATTCTCCTGTCAAGGCTTCTTACCTATGCAGTTTGGGACTCATGGGAAGTATCTCTCATCTGATCAATGAGCAGGGAAATGAGGATAGGGACCATAGTAGTGCTGTCGATGGACGCATCACTGTATCTACCATACTCCCTATGCTTGGATGACCTCCATTGATCTAGGATCAGTATGAGTGGTTTGAGACACTCTCTTGTGACATTGATCTGGGATCAATATGAGTGGCTTGAGACACTCTCTTGTGATATTGATCTGGGATCAGTAGAACTGACTTCGGGTCAGTATGAGTGATGTGACACACTCTCTTTAGATGAAACTGACTTCGGGTCAGTAGAGAATGGTATGAGACATTCTCTATCAATTCTTCTTCATGGTTTAGCAGAGCAGTGCAGAGCTCAACAAATCAGAGTAGAGCAGAGCAATGCAGGGCACTGATGGCAAAGATAGTACAATCAGACATATGGATCAACGGATGGAGTTCTCTCTAGTTTAGAGGGAGTGTTAAAATTGGCAACTAGGGCCAAACTCCATGTGGATCACCTTATTTGTGACTACTAATATTTTTCCTAGATTCCTCTCATCGAGAGGTGTAGGATTGATCTAAAGATCATCTGATTTTGATAAGTATTTATGGAGATATGAATTTATTTTGATTATGGAAAAATTATCAAAGTCGGCTAGCAACTTATGTAGGCTCAGAAGCTCAACAATCATGTATATTCAACCTCAGCGTTTCACTATAAAAAGAAAAGGTCTTCAAGTCATTTAGACACACACACTCTTCATGTGATCTCCTCCTCTCCATGTCTTTGGGTTTTTGTGGAGGAGAAACACTAAGAGTATACATTGGCCTAAGTAAAGATGATGCCCTAGCTGCAGTAAAGATGATGCCCTAGCTGCAATAAGGATGATGCCCTAGCCGCAATAATGAGGGTTCTATATGCCACTAGAGGAAACTTCTATCCGAAGCATTTAAGGGTGCCCTAGTCGTAGCATTTAAAGGTGCCCTTGACCATAGTCAATGATGATCTGATGTAGCAAGGGGAGGCACTTATACATAGTCTAGAATAGACTTAATTCCGTAGGGAAAGGAGGTTCTAAATGCAGCTATAAGATGCCCTAAGTCACAGTTAAAGGGAGGCTCAATACATAGTCCATGAAGGTCCTTAATTACACAGTAATTAGATTCTCATACGCTGTTTAAGGAGAGCTACAGTCCATTGTCCTAGAAGGCTCCTATACTTAGTCCTAGAGGAGAGTAAGACATAGTCATCTAAAGGTCACTAATCCGCTGTAAAGAAGAAGATAACTGCTGTTGAAGGAGAGCCCTATCAACGATAAATCTAGTTGCAATGGTGGGGAAATCTGATTGCATTCAAAGGAGGCCTAAACACAGTAAAGAGAGGCCAGATCCATAGCCCAGAGGAGCTCCTATCTGTTGTTTGAAGGAAGCTCTGATCCACAGTCTATAGAGACCTAGCCACAACAAAATAAAGACCTGTAATCTACATCAAGAAGGAGCCTAGACAACGTGGGATTTCATTGTGCTTAATAAAGCTGATCTAAGGTCTGGTGTAGCCTCAAAGAGAAGGTCAAACAAGTTTGTCTAAAATGATCTCTCTGGATAAGATTGGAAGACACACTGCTGTTCAAAGGCAGTAATATTTGGGTGCTGTGTGTAAACCTATCTTGTTGCTGAGCTAGGCCGCAAGCCATAGCTAGCAACGTAGAACTTTAAGGGTTGAACTAATCAGTGGCAGTGCTGGAACCTCTCTTGGTCTTTGAGTTGTTGACTATTTCAAGGACTAACATGATGTAGGTGACATCAATGATGTTGAGAACAACTTAGTGATATTTGGGTGCAGCACCGAGACGATGAAGTACAACATGATAGTGAGGTGCAGCATGATGATGAGTTGCAACATGGTGATGGGAGCAACTCAGTGATGGGAGAAGCTCAGTGACTAGGTGCAGCATAGTGACGAGATGCAACACTATGATGGGTGAAGTAGTCACCTTGGAGAATCAGTGGAAGTAGCATGTCTTCAACTGATCTCATGTAGATATAGAAAGTCAAAATGTTGACTTCTGTTGTAAATGTACTATCTCTATCTCTCTCTATTTGCTGAACTATTGAAGAACATAAAAGAAGAATTGATCAAGGGTTTCCCCACATTGAGGTTTGTCCCTGGCTAGCACCACATCTTGTGTCCTCTTGTCTTTGCTTGTCTTCTGCGATTTATGTTTATGTTCTATCTACAATTTACTTTAATGCTGATGTGATTGCTAATCTGGAAAAGATATTGAACTAACTGTGAAAATTGAAATAAATTGCTCTAAGCATAGAACATACCTGAAATTAACACATATCCACATTAAATAAACTAGGGAACTCACACATGAGGCCTATATCCACACAAAACATAGGAGTTAACCATCGTAATACTTGGTATCATCTAAAAATATTAATGATTATCATATAATAGGAAATGGACAATGTGATATGCTTCTAACCAATGAATAATAAAACCATCATCACAATGTCAAATCCAAAAGCGCTGTTCATAACATCAATACACATAGACATGAATTAGTCACTATGGTGAATTGTAGATTACTGTGGTGTGGTTTCTGAGAGGAATTCGGATTTTCCAGTGTTCATTTTTATATTGGTTGACATTTCGAGTCTAAACCTAGATTCATCATCAGGACAATGTATGGAGAAAAGAAAGCAAAGGGTTTTGATAAATATGTAAAAGGTTGATGTAATATGGCCGACTAATTGCCCAGTTATTGCTATTATTGCTATTATTTATATTTATTTAAATCATTATCCTCCCAACCTTGTGATATGAATAACAATAAAATAATGATTGCTAATAATAAATAACATAATAATAAAAATGATAACTAGGGATTAAACAATAATATAGTTAGTAATATAAACAATGATGAATAATAACATAAATAATAAATATTAATATGATAATGAATAATAATATAAATAATAATTAATTTAACAATCTTGTATATTGAATAGCATAAATAATTGATTTGATAATAATAATAATAATAAATACATAAAATAAAAAATGATTAACTAGGGATTAAACATTATATAGTTAGTAATTTAAATAATATGAATAATTAACATAAATAATAATAATATAATAAATTGGATTAATAATAATAATATATAAAATAATTAATATTAAATAATATAAATAATAATATATAATTATGATTAAATGAGTAGATAGATTTATGAATATAAATAAAATATTATGATATAAATATAATAAAAATAAGGATTAATAATAATAATATAAAATAATTAATAATAGTAATATAAGTAATGATTAATAATATTTAATAATGATTAATATCAATAATATAATAATGATTTAATTAATATACAAATAATGATTAATAATAATAAGGTAAATAATTATATAAATAATAACATGAATAATGATTAAGAACAATAAATAATACTAAATAATATGAATAAGGGAGGATAATGATTTAAATAAATATAAATAATGAAATAATAGCAATAAGCAGGCAATTAGTCGGCCATATTACATCAACCTTTTACATATTTATCAAAACCCTTTGCTTTCTTTTCTCCGTACATCTGTCCTGATGATGAGTTTGGGTCTAGACTCGAAACGTCGACCAATATAAAAATGAACACTGTGGAAAATCTGAATTCCTCTCAGTAGTCACTATGCGTTGGACACTTTTGTCCAAACACCACAATGCCCACTATTAAAAAATGATTTGTTCAAAAGAACCATAAAGGAAATGCTAGGAAAAAATGTGGGCTTCATAATACGTCCTTGGATAAGATCAATCAACCATTTGGAGCGCCTATAAATATTTTCCAAATTTAGAAGATTTCATAGAATCATGCTCAAGTATTGTACTTTGTAATAGGGAGGATAACAATCTTTCTTTCAACCACTTAGACTATGCTCCTATATATATAATATATATATATATAATAATATATATATTTTATCATTTCTCTTCTTATTAAACATTATTGCATAATGAACCGGAAGAGCTTGTTAGGTTTACGCAATCTCAAATATTGTGAGAATCAAATATATACCTTGGAAATTATGTCATGCATGGTGATATTTATTGATAGGTTCACCTATGGGTTCACATAACTCTTACATAAGGGTGCCCCCCACCCCCACCTTCATATATGAGGGTGGGCGTGGACGTGGGGGGAGATATTGGGCAAAAAAGTGTGGGTGGTTTTGAGTAGGGAAAATAATCTCTAAAGTCATTGTTGTCACCAACCTAATTGATGTGGAGGGTAATAATCACCATTATCTCCTAAGATCAATGATTGTAATTAATAAGGTTAAACAAATTTGTTGAAAAATCCATAAACCCTTGAGCGTTTAAACTAATCCTATAGCCATGTCGAGTCTATACCAAAAATCAAAATGATTGTGTATATTTAATCAATTAATGTCATATCAATTGACATTTTTAGAGAATTATTGAGCATTTACAAAGTAAAATTATTGTCTAGATCCTCTGACTCATAATATAAGAAATTGTAAGACCTTTGTCCAACTATTGCAATTTTTGTAAAACCAATTTATTTATTTATTTTTGATATGTTGTGGAATCCGAATCTGTGGTGGGCTTGTTCACATGACACTGGGTTGATTCCATCCGCTACCACTATAGCCTCTAGGGGCACCCATCGACCCTACACATGGCACATAGGAATAATTGAGATTTAGACCAACGATGTCATAAGGAATGCCTTAACAATACATTTTATCACCAATTCATCTATATTTGATGATGCAAAGCTAAACTTATTATCCTAATTCCTCTTCCATTACCTAAAACATTCATAATTATTGATGTATGGTAATCTATATTTTTCTTAATGACATCCTTTTATAATGCATGTAGTTGAGCAAAAAAATAACTAACACCCTTGATAAAGACATATCATGTATTTGAAAAGAACACTAGTATACTTTTGGACAATAATCAATTGATTTCTTCAAGATGAAGATGTAATTCCTTATGAACTCATGGTATTTTGTAAGGGAATATTTATTTATTACGAAAGCAATTCCTTTAGTGACCACTATTTGGCATTTTTCCTTCTTTGATTGTGTATTTGGTTTCATAATACTTATGGAAACACATGTTTAGTCAAAGCAATTATACTTGAGCATCATTGTTATGTCTATGTAGGTGTTGGATCAGGGTTTGACCCACCACGACATCTTGTTCCCGGGGATTCCATTCTCATGAAAATTGAAGGTATTGGTGAACTACATAATCACGTGGATTGAATGGAAAATTCATATTTGACTTCACAATGCATCTTTCAATTCATTTGATGAGATTTTATTAATGTTCTTTTGTTTGTGAATATTTTCAATATTGCAATTATTATTATTTAATTAGTTTATTAGTTTTTTAAATATTTTAAAATTTTAACAAAGTGGACATATTGCTACTTCCTAATGTTATGTTGTTCATCAATAATGAAATATAGAATGAATTCAAGGTGTCCTTCATATATGTATATTCAATGTCTGTTGATATTAAACTAAGTAAGATGCACAATAACACCACAGAAGACATCATGGCTAAAAAAGTAAAGCAACAATGAATATGCAAAAAAGGGTTACCATTGGATTACTTCAATCACATAAAAAGTGTGTGTCACCATTTCATTAGTTTAACCACACATTGAATAATGCTATGAATATAATTAATGATTTATGCCATAGTGGAAGGATATGGCACAAAAGGAAACACAATGTTGTAACAAATAAATAACAAATATAACCAGAACGCTCTAACAAAAAAATATTGTTGTGAGTATCATTGGTAATATATAGATTATCGTTATGTAACTAGATCACAAAAACAAAATAAAGATAGACCAACAACTTGAAAATAAGTCTCTTCGAGGGGGAAATCTTCTTTTACATCACATAAATGAACAATTTTCGGATGATACAAATGAAAAGACCTCCTTGGTATATATAGGAGTTTAAGGGGTCACAATATAATTGGGGCCTACATAATAATAATATTGTAAATACACAACAATAACAATGGTGGGCTTCTATGGGGTATAACAATAACAATATGGGAGGTACACTAGTATTATAGGGACCTAACATGCCCCTCTCCTTCAGAAAAATGTGTCCTCAACGCTTGAGTAGTTTTGAATGTTTTTGTATAAAATACTGATCCTCCCATGTGGAATCTTCAATAGGTAAGCTCTTCCTCTTAATGAGATACTTTGAAATTGATCGATTCCGTAGTTGTCATATTCTTGTTTCGTGATGCTTTAGGCCGCAATATAATTTTTTCTTCATTGTCAAGTTTTGGTAATAATGTTTGAACTATAAGCTTGTCACCTATAACCTTCTTTAAGCATGAAACATGGAAAACTGGGTGTACTTAGGAAGATGCAAACAACTCCAATTTGTATGCCATAGTACCAATATTTTGCAACACCTTGTAAGGACCATAGTACTTGGGTGATAATTTATTATCCTTCTTAGCTTGCTTGAGGGACATTTGTTTGTATGGTTGTAGCTTAAAAATACTTAATAGCCTACGCCAAAACTTCTTTCACTGTGATGTTGATCTGCCTGTTGTTTCATTTGATTATGCGTTAGAGGTAGGTTATCCTTTAAGATTTGGAGAACTTGCGGTTGGTGCTCGATGTGATCTTCCATTGCTTGAACCTTAGAATTTTCTCTTAAAGAGGATGCGATGGATGGTGGATGATATCCATAAAGTGCCATAAATGGTGTTATTTTTGTTGTGGTATGGAAGGAAGTGTTACACCACCATTCTGCCAGAGGTAACCACTTGACCCATTGTTTGCTTATCAGATACAAAGCAACGAAGATATACTTCCAAATATTTTTTCACTATCTTAGTTTTCTTGTCAGATTGGGGATGATAAGGTGAACTATGAGCTAATTGAGTACCAAGACAAGAAGATAATTATGTTCAAAAATTTCCATTGAAAATGAGATCTATATCCCTTACACTAATCTTTGGGTTTCCATGTAGATTTTGAATTGTTTCCATAAATGTAGTAGCGATTGTACTAGCTTTGAAAGGATGAGATAGTGCACAAAAGTGTGCATATTTGGTAAGTCTATCAACTACCACCATGATGACACTTCTTCCTTCAGACTTGGGTAAACTTGTTATAAAATCCATCGAGACCTCCTCCCAACGCTGACTTGGAATGGGTAAAGGTTGTAACAGGCCTAGGGTTTTGATTGTCTCAACTTTGTTTTGTTGGAAAACCAAACATTCTGCCATAAACTTCTGAATATCAGATTTAAGGTCATCCCAAAAAAATTAATTGTAAGTTTTTAAAAATCCTAAGTGCCCTCCTAAAGGAGAGGTGTGAAATTCAAAAATAATCTTTTGTTTGAGTTGAGAATTCTTACATAGATATAAACAATCTTTGTACCATAGTGAATCATTTTTCCATATAAATGTATCAGATGTATTGAGATCTTGTTACAAATTTTGAATGAGTGTGCAGACCTCTTCGTCCTTCTTCCATGCATCCCTTGCTTTAGTTATCCAATCAAGTTGGATAATATAAATAACACAAAGAAATGCTTCCACATCCTCATCCGTTCTTGAGAGTGCATTTGCAACAACATTTTTTTCCCTTTTTTGTAGATGATTTCAAAAGCATAACCCAACATCTTTGTGACTCATTTTCATTGCTCTTCTAAAGATAGTCTTTGTTCCAAAAAGTATTTAAGACTACCGTGATCTGTTTTTGCCTTGAAGTGTCTTCCCATTAGGTAAGGGCATCATTGCTTTAGGGCATGTAGTATTGCCAACATTTCCTTCTCATAAATAGGTTTGTGTAAATACTTTCCCTTGTTTGGACAACTTTCAAAAGCAATGAGCCTTCCTTCTTACATTCAAACAACACCAATTCCATTCCCTGAGGCATCACATTCCACAATAAAGGTTTTTTTGAGCTCTGGTTTAGCTAAGACCAGAGCTTGGCACATTGCCTCTTTAAAATGTTCAAAGGTTTTAGTATCTTCTGGAGTCCAAAAAACTGCATCTTTCTCGAATAATAGTGTTAGAGGTGCTGCTGTTTTCCCATAATTCTTAACAAACTTGTGATAATACCCTGTCAACTCAAGAAATCCTCGAAGATGTTTTACAGTTTTGGGGATTTTCCATTCCCTGATGTCTTTAATTTTGTCAGGGTCTCTTAACATCCTCATGAGATACAATATGACCCAAATATTCCACCTCTTGTACCCCAAAGGAACATTTGGAGGGTTTTGCATATAATAGTTTTACCTCCAATAATTTAAGCACCTCGTCAACATGTTGAACATGGTATTTTCAAGATTTGTTGTAGATTATCATCAAAAAATACTAACACAAAGTTTCTAAGAAATGGTTTGAAATTGGAATTCATCAAAACCTTGAAATGTAGAACGAGCATTAGTAAGGTCAAAAGACATGACCAAAAATTTGTAATGACCTTCATGAGTTCTCAATGTTTTTTTAGAATGTCTTATGTCTTCATTCTAATTTGATGATATCCAGAATGACGATCCAACTTGTTGAAGTAAATTGTTCCATGTAATTCTTCCAACAATTCCTAAATGATAGGAATGAAAAATTTATCTTTAATAGTGAACTTATTGAGTTCTCTATAATTTGGACACATACGCCATGATCCATCTTTCTTGTGCACAAATACAACTGGAGAAGAGAAAGAACTTTGGCTAGGTTTAATTATACCTGCCTCTAGCATTTTTGCAACCATACATTCAATTTCAATTTTTTGGGCATAGGGATATCTACAAGGTCTGGTGTTTTGGTGGAACACTTACTAGAATCAAGTGAGTAGCATGATCACGATCACAAATAGGTGGGATACCTTTGGGAGTCCCAAATACCTTGGAATGATTGTCCAAGACTCTTTGGAGATTTGGAGAAATGGATAATTTCAATGTTTGAACATTGGATGAGTATAATTGTGCAATTAATCCTTGCTATCCTATCTTGAAAATCTTTGTCATGCCATTAGAGCTAATTATCTTCCCTGGTTTTCCCGTGTTACCCCTTAATTTAATTTCCTTTCGTTCCCAGAAAAATTCCAAGAAAAGTTATTGAAAATTAAAAGTTATCATCCCCAAAGATTGTAACCAATGGACTCCTAATACAACATCGACACCACACATTGGAATGAAAATCATTGTACTATTCAATATATATTCCCCCATGGTTAGCTTGATGTTATGGCACTTCCTTGAGCAATTTATAGTTCCTCCATTTGCAACTATCACTTGACACTGTGGTGCTAGATATAGAAAGCAATTCAATTCCTTGGTTATCTTACAATAAATAAAATTATGGGTACTACTTGAATCAATCAATACTATTACCTTTTTCTTCTTGATATATCCTTCTATCTTAAGAGTTTGAGGAGTTGTAATTCCTGCAAATGCATTACAAGATATTGTCAGATTCATTTCTTCTTTCTTTGGGGTTTGTTCCTAGTGTATATCCTCTTATTTTGATGTTTCTTGTTCCTTTTCTTCCTCCTCTTCACAATCTATGTAAAATAATTTCTTCTCGGCACACTTACAACCTTTAGTGTATTTTCTATTACAACTCTAACAAAACCCTTTTGCTCTTTTTTCCTCCAGTTGTTGTGGTGTCAACCTTGTAGGTTGTGGGAAGATATGAGCGAAAACACTTCCATCTTTTTAGTTGAGTGGTAGACCTCCTTATTGCCATAATTTTTCTTTCAACTTTTCTTGCCACCCTGTGAAGTAGGAAAGTGTTCCCTCTGCGGATAGAGGTAACCCCTCTAGCCCTAGAGTGGGTCTAGTCACAGCAAAAACAAAACAACAACCGATTTCCTTAAATAGTCATCGTTGGAGGGCTATCTTAAAACTGGTGTTTGATGAAGCTTCCTTTGCGCCGTTCCAACTTCTATTTCCTTCTCCTTAATGAGAAATCAACCTGAAACACCACAAGAAAACAACAAGGCGCGTAACCGAGAAAAACAATGATCTATTTACTTATAAAGTTAAGGAATCATAAGCTATCAAGTAAATTGTACACAAGATATAGGAAATCGTTATTGATTGTATTAAAATAAATCAAGAGCAAAACTTACAACCAAGCCTTGACGTCGCAAGCCTTCACGGAGGGTCCAACCGGTATGTTCCTTCAAGTATTCACTTTCAATGATGGGTCTCCCCATTGAATAATATCTCTCTCTCACTCATAAACTCTAATGCAAGGCTAAGGCACTCCACAACCTCTTACCAAACTATCAACAATTCCACACTTGTCAAAGTCACACCAAAGCTATCTAATCTGCTTCAATCCAACTAGCAACCAGTAACTAGGATCTAAGAACTAAGAACTAGTAACTCGCTGATCATAGCAATGGTGAATGTTTTTATAGGAGGAGGAGCCTCCATGAAATGAGGGAGAGAGAGCTTATCCTCAAGGGAGGTTTCATAAAAGGTGGAACTACCATGCTGGAGAAGGAAAGGCGAACCAATTTGACCCAACAGCCAGCTCTAGAATCACC
>APFE030366466.1:177326-313384 GCA_000404065.3 Pinus taeda | reverse complement strand
TCTCGTCATAATGATGAGTCCAATGTCGTCAGAGTTTAACGAGTCCGACACAGGTAAAACTCGGAGTCTTTTTCATGTTTAGAGAGTTTGAAAAAGACATAGAAAAGAAAACTCCATAGGTCCTTTTTCGTAAAGTTGCGTCTCTCGGGCCCGAAAAAGTATAACATGCTGCCCGAAAGAACCGCCCGATCATTACGACCGAGGAGTACTTTTCATGAATAGTGATTTCGACCTGAAAAAGTAAAAAAGGGATCAAAATCACGTCGTTTCGTAACCATTAACGAGTTTGAAACGACAAAAACCCGGTAATCTTTTTATATTTTAACAGTCAATAAAAGAACTTAAAACGACCGCCCCTTTAGTAACGTTTTAACGAGCTAAGAGGGATAACTCGGCTATCTTTTCCTCTTTAAAAGGTCAGGAAAAGAGCTGAAAGAAGACCTCCATTTTTATTCTCTTTAACGAGTCAAAAAGGCAAAAATACTCAGCAATATTTTCATATTTTATGAGTTAGAAAAGAGCTTAAAGGTGACTCGGGTATGGGTTCATTTTTACACAAGCTTGAACTCTGCTTGGATTCGGTTTCATGTTTACACAAGCTTGAAACGAAAAACTATGCCCCCCAGCATTATGACTCAACTCGAGGTACATGCCCCCCAAGCTTCAGTCCATTGAAAATGGGTTGAAGGTTGACAAAATGGTCTCACGTTTCATTGTTTTAACGAGGTTGACATAATGGTTATGAACTATCCTCGGATACAAGTCGTTTCATTATTTTAACGAGGTTGATACATTAGAAAAACTATACTCGAGACTCCTTGTTTCATTTTTTAGGGAGCTTGACAGAGGGAAATGAACTATGCTCCGCCCGATCTTCATCATAATGAATAGGAAGTCGGGGCTTCCAAGAGTGTCGCTCCCGATGGGAGGTCAATGTCTTGGAAGTCGGGACCCAATGCCCCCAGAACACTATGCATGATGGCAGCATTGCTTGATATAGGCATGGGAGAGGTAGCCGCATAGTTGACCTGTGGTGGGGCAGATACAACCGGTGGATGAGAACTAGGAGGGGGTGATAACGGCGCAGGAGGCACCGGGGGACTAAAGAACGATAATTGATCGATAGTTACAATCCTTCCGTCGTGTGGAAAGCAAACCACATGGAAAAGTGAAGAGATGAGGGCCCCCATGGCATAAATATAGTCATGACCAAGGAGAAGATGGAAATCTAAAGCACCTTGGGTAACCAACACGTCTATATAGACGGTTTTGCCTCCCAAAGTAATAGGGAACTTCGGGAGGACTCCTAGAGATGGACAAGCTCCTCCATCGAAAGCCAACAGATTCTGCGTGACGGTCCTGAGCTGCGGGGAACCTAGAGCTTGCCAAGTAGTGTACGACATAAGACTGACCGACGCACCTTCATCGAGAATAGTGCCAGGTACTGCCTTATCACAGGCAGGTACTGTAATCTGGAAAGGCACATGGGATGGAAGGCGGAAAGCAGTCAGGTGACGCCAGTCGAAGGAAACGACTGAATTACTTGGTGGGGGAATCGTATGATTGCCCCCTTTCTCTAATGGAATCGAAGAAAGACCCTCTGAAGCAGCTGGGATAAGTGGATCGCTTTTGGACTTAGGAGAATCTGATGAGACGAGAAGAACATGATCATGACGTTCTTCGAGAACAGGGTGGTCGAGGGGTGGTGAACCCGATTCGACACTCTCTCTGACCAATGGTTGGTCGGGAACAGGCTGGGTAGAGCCAGGTTCAGGAAGAGGAGGCTGAACAAGAGAGGTGTGTAAACCAATCTTGTGGTCAGCAGGAGGACGATCTGCAGCTGCAGAAAGACACTGATATCCAACGGGGAGTTGGTGTGAGGGAACTGCAAGAATTTCCAACACAGTGGAGGCTTTATCCATGAGTGGACAAAGGTGAAGGGGATGATTGCCTTCACAAAACCTGCAAGGGAATCGAATCTTCCCTTTTCCCTCGCCATGACCAACTACGGAGGTAGCATCGCCGTGAGCTTCAGTGGACGATGAGGGACGTGCCAGATCACGGGACCATACTTCTAAGACCCTGGGAATACTAGGACAATCACGAAGAAGATGGTCCTCCTTGCATAATCGACAAGGAAACTTAACCTTCCGCAGAGGAGTGGGAAAGAGTCCGACTTCTGTTGTCCGTGATGGAGCAACAGTTGTGCTTGTAGTCATTATTGTGTTTGTAACCTCTCCCTTAGGAGACTTCTTCTTCTTAGTCTTCTTCTTATTCTTCTTAGCCACCTGGTTACTCGAATCGAGACTTTCACCAAGCGAAGTACAAGAAGGAGGCGTAGAAGTAGGTGTCGAAGGGGAGGGGTCCACCTTAGGTTCAACATGATGTTGTGCAGGTGGAGGGACTGATGCAGTATCAGCCGACACAGTAGGGACCATAGAGTTTGAAAATAACCAAACTGGTAACCCGACAGTTAACCCTGGAAGGGTTAATGTCGCCATATAAAGAGCACCAGCATTTCCAGGAGAAGGGAAACGACCAGCATTCCCATTAGGGGGGGAACTGGGGTTGGTGAATCCTGGAAAGGTTTCCATATCAAAATGAAAACCTACTCAAGCTAGCGCACACAAGATTTAACCAGGTAATGTGATCGTGGCCAAATAGATATTAAGACACTTAACTTGACCTTTTCATTTTTAAAGATCGAGAAAAGGACGAAAAGATGACTCTAGTCTCCTTCGATTGTTTAATGAGCACGAAGTGACAAGCTGCTCACTTACACCTTTTCTTTTAGAGAGTCTGAAAAGGATCAAAAGCTGACTACTCTGGAAATCTAGGTAAAAGGGTTTGCCAAACAATCCGTAAAACTGCTATATACACCTTAGCGATCAGAAGAACGCCAAGGACTTTACGTACGGCAGTCAATCTTCCCGAATGCTGTGTTCAGTGCATTACGGTTTGTAGGGCGGCAGACTCAGCTTCCTATGGATCAAAGGTTGCAAGCCTATAGGGGTCTCCCAATATATACTCGACGGTACGTGGGAGCACAATCCGTACTGGCACTTACCGTTTCACCGTGGAGGAATCACCCAACCCCTCAACGATAAACTACCAGGTTTAAAGACGTTGGAACACGTCTCTAACCTAGACCTCTAGAATATGTGCGTTATGTTCCAATGTGTTGTTAGGTTCGTTCAATTCATTTTACGGTTTATTTTTAATTATCTTTCAGTTTTCGGTCCTACCGTATGTGATCTCTTGAAATTTCCTAAATGCAAACTATATGCGAAAATTGTATCGTTTCATTGAATGAACTCTATCTACAAGAGAGTTGAGATTTTCATACAAACAAAACGACTACAAAGATCCTAATGCAGCTAATAACAAGAAATGAAAATCTTTTTCTTTTTTCCTTTTTAAAAGCAACAATTAACAAGAAATGTTAATTAATAAAAAGCAAAAAATCTTTTGTTTTTCTTTTCTTTTAGAATAGTATGATGCACTCAACAGATTTCAAGAGATATGCACTCAACAGATAATTCACTCAAAGGAATCCAGAACCAATTCTGAAACGTCAAAAATGACCTACCAAAGCAAAGAAAACACCAAGACTTTTAAAGAACCATGTAATCTAAGTTCAAATGAAGTCAAGGAAGAAATAAACAAGCTAAAAGTGAGTTACTTGCAGCATAGAATGCAAAACTTGTACAACTACCAGAAGAGTATGGAAAACAATCGAAAAACTGACTGGATCATCAAACCATAAATCCCACAGAAGGCTCGACATGCAAAGCCACTAGGGCTAAGATATAAAATCGATAGGAAAAAAGCAAACAACTGAAGGATAAAAAGAACAACCAGTCACATAAAGGTCCAACAAACTTCCAGGAGCTGTAAAAGATGCAAAAAGATACAAATCCAAGCTCAGAAGGCTGACAAACAAGCTAATTGAAAAAATTAACAAGTCTGGCGCGACTGTCAGACTGCAACTCGCGCTATAAAGGGATTGGTGCGGGTTGTCTGATAGCAACAGTCGCCCACCGGCGCGACTGTCAGAAGAAAAACCGCGCTAATCAAGTTTTCCAGGTAAAAAGAACAAAACAGGTAGTCCAAAGCTTGGTTTACAGTATCTAGAAAGGCCAGCAAGCAAGAAACATCAAGAAATTTAACCCAGAAAGCTATTCAAGCCAGTAAACAAGAGAAAAATTAACATGCAAGACAAAGTCGAAATTGTTCAGTCCGTAAACCAAACCGGAGATTGACTGAAGTGGCTTTGATCTACTTCACTACTGCAAAGCAATAGTGTTTTGAAGGCTATCTGGCCGTGCTTCAGGCTCCGTCTAAAGTTTACAAATCAAACAACAAAAAAACAAACAACAAGCTTCTCCCCAACGGAGTCGCCAAATTGTTGAACTGGTAAATCCCCTCTGCGGACAGAGGCGATCCCACTAGCCCAACACAGGTCTAGCAACAATCACACAACGCTAACACGCAGATTCCTAATTGCAAATCAGAGATCGATGATGATGGCCTACCTGGATTCCAACGCTAGTAGTTGTAGAAGAATCGTCACTCCCGTTCCTTTGCTCCGGCTGGTCACAATCCCCACGATCCTTGTGAACGGACACCTGCACATGCAAAGAACGATACAAATACAAGCATAAAATCCGATATATGCAATTATATATCAGTGAAAAAAGATATAACTCAATCACCATTATAAAGATACATGAGTGGAACCATAATGATAGTCGTCTATTAATGAGTAAAAACATAGAAAGATACAACCAAGGTTCTGACGTTGAACCTCCTCTGACTGGGCGAGCAGCTAAATACGCCTTGCAAAGTGACCTCCTCTCTCTCAGAATTCCGGCAGCATAACCTCCCTATGCTTCCCAATTCTCACTATCACTGTAGCATTACTTCAGCACTCACAAAGACTCTAGCAAAAACTAGCTTGTTTAATGCATGAGGACAGCCATTTATAGATGGAGAAGGGAGGAAGATACATTGTACCAGGACACCCATTGCGGATTGGCATTATCCCTGAAAAGCCACTCAGCATAGTTTTCATGGATAAAAAATGTCTTTCGACCTCTATCTTGAGGATTTTTCCCTCATAGAACTTCATGACAAGAGAGGAAAAAACATATGAGTGCGTGTTGGCTAAAAATCATTGCCAAATTTAGGTGGCGCGGGTGTTGCTCTAGGACAAAGCGCCCCCTTTTGAAGAACTGAGTCATTGGCGCGGGTAAGACACTGTGTACCCGCGCTAATGGAAAAAGGGCACTTTTTAGGGATAATTTGCAAAAGGTGTCTTTTGGGAACATGAAGTACATACTCAGGGGAACATAATGCAAGTGTTTTTAGGTTATGTCACTGGTCACAGGTCAATAAATGTGTCCTCCAATGTACGAAAACAAGGGTAACAGGGACGGTGACCAACGGTGACAAATTACTGTGTAACAATCACCACAAGAAGGATTGCCCATTGTATCAGGGTGGCAGACCTCAAATATATAGTTCTCAGGAGGCACAGACAGTTG
The DNA here is from genome assembly GCA_000404065.3 of Pinus taeda. NCBI lineage: Eukaryota > Viridiplantae > Streptophyta > Pinopsida > Pinales > Pinaceae > Pinus > Pinus taeda. Next base: position 307,838 of record APFE030366466.1, on the reverse strand, counting down.
GGGATGTTGAACAGAGCATTCCTCAGATTTATGCAGCTTTTGATAACAAGCAAGTGAATCACCAAACATCCATTATTGAGATGAAAGGTAAGATTTGTGATCGAGTTGTTTCCATTTTTTATTGATCCTAGATCTAATTATAGTTATGTTAATCTGAACCTGGTGGATAAGTGTGGTTTAAGAAAATAAGTGAATGCAGAGTCTTGGTTGGTGCAGTTTGTTGTAGGTACTAAGAAAAGAGTTCATCATTAGGAAAGAGATTAAACATTTGAGTTGAATGATATGCCTACATCAGTTCATCTAAATGTGTTTCCATTGGGAGCATACAATATGCTTATGGGTATGGATTGATTGTACCTTCACAAGACTAAGGTGGATTGTTATGAGAAGGTTATCGAGTACTTGGATGATTATGGAGAGAAGAGAATCTTGTAAGGGAAGAAACAGTCGACATCGGTGAGAATGGTTACAACTATGCTGGCAAAGCACAGTTACAGGAAAGAGTGTGTATTGTTCGCAGTGCATGTTTCCAGTGATAAAGGTAAGGATGTTGAGGATGCGGAAGTATTGAAGAGGTATTTGATTTTGCAGCAGTTTTAGTATGTATTCTCAACAGAGATTTCAGATTTGTCACCTCACAGTGAAGTGGATTTCTCTATTGAGTTGGTACCAGGAGTAGCAACAACATCAAAGGCACCTTACAGGATGAGCACTCCAGGGTTAGTGGAATTGAAGCTACAGTTGAAGGAAATTCTTGACAAGGGATATATTAGGCCAAGTGTATCGCCTTTGGGTGCACCAATTTTGTTTGTGAAGAAGGACGATACTCTTAGGTTAAGCATTCATTATAAGCAGTTGAACAAGGTGACGATCAAGAACAGATATATGTTACCAAGGATCGATGAATTATTTTATCAGTTGAAGGGAGCAGTAGTGTTCTCGAAGATTGATTTGAGATCACGATATCATCAGGTACACATCAAAGAAGAGGAAATTTATAAGACTACTTTTCAAACCAAGTATGGGCATTATGAGTTTTTTGTGGTTCCTTTTGGGTTGACTAATGCTCCAGCTACTTTCATGTGTTTGATGAATAATGTTTTGCATCCTTATCTAGACAAGTTTGTGATAGTATTCATTGATGAAATATTGATATATTCTAAGAATGAGGAAGAGTATGCAAAACACCTAGCAGCAGTATTGAGATTGTTAAGAGAGCATCAGTTGTATGCCATGCTTAGTAAGTGCAATTTATTTCAAATAGAAGTTCATTACTTGGGACATGTTGTTTCCAAGGAAGGCATAGCGATGGATCCAGAAAAGATCAAATCTATCATCGAATGGGAAACTCCTAGGAATGTGGATGAGGTCAGATCATTCATGGGGTTAGCAGGTTACTACAAGAGGTTCATCGGGAACTTTTCATGAATTTACTATTATATTACATCTTTACAGAGAAAAGGAAAGAAATTTGAACAGACAGAGGAATGTGCAGCGAGTTTTGAGCAGTTGAAGTAGTTGCTTACAAACACTCCAATTCTAAAGATTGTAGATCTAGATAAAGAGTTTGTGGTGTGTATAGATGCTTGCAAGAGAAAACTTGGTGGATTCATGATGCAATAGGGACAGGTGGTATGCTACGAGTCAAGAAAATTAAATGAGCACGAGCAGAATTATGTGACTCGTGATCTTGAGTTGGTAGCGACCATTCATGCATTGAATATGTGAAGGCATTATCTTCTTGGCAGGAAGTTCATTTCGATGAGTGATCAAAGTGGGTTGAGATACTTGTTTGACCAACCTAATCTGAATTCCAAGCAATCTAGATGGTTGGCCACGCTCAGTGAGTTTGACCTCAAGATCAGGTACATTAAGGGTAAGGAGAACAGGGTTGCAGATTCTCTTAGCAAAAGAGTGCAAGTAAATCACATTGCAGCTATGAGTTCATATGGGAAAGGTTTGCAGGAGGGGATCTTGTAGGTAGGGCAACAAGATGACAAGTACCAATAGCTTAATCACAGATTACAGCAACAGGGTACAGGTGAAGAGGATGTGGATTATTATCTCACGGTAGATGGTTTGGTGAAATTTAGGGACAGGATTTATGTGTCGGATAACAGTGAACTCAAGAATCTTATCTTCAGGGAATTCCATGTTAAGCCATATTTAGGTCACCCGGGACATAAGAAGACTTTGACCACTGTGAAGAAATTTTACTACTATCTGAATCTAAAGAAAGAGGTAGCTGAGTTCATCGCAAGGTGTTTGGCTTGTAACAAGGTAAAAATAGAGTGCAACCATCCAGGTGGTTTATTGCAACCACTTATGATTCCGAAACAGAAATGGGAGTTCATTTACATGGATTTCATCACAGGTTTGTAGAGGACATCTAGACATCATGATTCCATCATTGTTATGGTTGACAGGTTGACCAAGGTGTCGAGCGATAAAAAGGTGTCTTTTTAACTCCTAATTATCTTCACATTAATTTTCAACCCAGGGACGACTTTTTATTTCAAGAGTGTACTCAGTCTGAGGCAGCTATTTACTCAAGAGTAATGTTTTGCAGTATAGTGCTAAAAATCCAAAAGTAAATGAAAGCCGGAAACAAAATCTAATTAGAACAGTAAGAAACTCAAATGCTCTGTAATTAAATCATTCACTCAAACAACCATCAATTGAGGATACAGTAGTAATAACTCATTCCTCTAGATATTAATGCAATTGAAATCAAACTGGAACAAGACAATCAATCTGGGAACAAGGAAGCAATAACCAATGTTCTCTACAGTTGACAGTCCTGCTTTAAAGCAATTGAAAGGAAATCGAAATTGAACTAAAGCTGCCATTGAAAGTAAACTAGGAAAACTCTTTAAAAGCAAACTCTTGCAATTAACCAACAGAAATGAATAGCAAAGTAAATGGACAGAAAACTGTAATTAAAGGAATATGAACAACAAACTCTAATTAATGGAAATGAACAACTGCAAAGCCAAATTAATAGCAATCTTCACTCTGAGAATAAATCGGACAGCACATGGAAATAGAACAACATTGATTAATGATGGAATATGAAACAATGCTGGAAAGTCAAATATAAATACACAATAACTTAACACACAGCACACCTTAATAGTAATCTGATATGGTAATCCCATTATCAGTCTTAGTTATAAATAACACGACTGTATTTTGTAATGGAACAACAACGTTAATAGATTCAACAATCGCAAGGAAATCTCTAAGATGAATTCAGTGATACCAATTAATAAGTGTTACAACATGGATACTCTGTAATAGAACAGCAATAACATTCTGTAAGGATCAGCGACGTTATATCAATGATTAAAAGAACAGCAATGCATTGCAAAGTCGATATGAATCAATACAACATTCTTGTCATAGAATGATATTACTCAATTGAACATAAATCAGATATAAGATAACTGTGATATAAAATAATAGAACATACCAAATTACCGAATAAAGCTGATAAGAAAAACCACGCATAAACCAAAAAGATAATATACAGCAGCAGCACAATCCACCAAAGGCTAGGCCCTTAGCCGCTAGCGGATGCCGCTGGGCTACTTCAGACGAGAAGAATGGACAGCAACCCTTTTATTTATTCATCATCAAACTGTGAAATCATTACAGCAGCTGAAGCTTTGAGAATTACAATGGTAATGCAACAATCTCCTTTTCCTCATATTCTATCCTATCCCATCATCATTCTTGAATTTCCAATTCTAAATCCTCAATTCTTACCCCCTTATCTCTGATCTTTGTTTTCATTTAAATAGAGAGAGATCAGAGAGCAGTTACAACAGAGATAATTACAACATGATTCCTATTACAAGATTGGATTGTTTCTAACCAATTGATCAACAAGAAAATATATTTCCATCCATATTTCAACAAGAGAAAGGCGAATTTGTCTTTGTAGCTGAGATTTGGAAAACGGCCACACAACAAATCTGAGAAAATCGTGCTCAAAGAACCCTATGTTTCTCTCAATACAAGCTGAATTTGGGCAAACCGTTTTTTGCCAAAGTAAATTTGGTGCATTCTGGAAACAACCCATGTTCCGTATTTTCCAGATTCTTCTTCATTTGCCCAAAATCTCAACCGTAAAACTGTCACTTCTTATTCCAGCGAATTTCTGAGTTGGAATATTTAATGATCAAATCTTCAATCTGGAAATTGTATTGGAGGCTAAAAATGGTGAATAATGTTACAACCAATTTATTAAAACTATCATTGATAAAATCATGCATAATCATCAATTTATTAGAAATAAAGAAGAATAAATAATATTTTTCCATAAGAGCATAAATCATTGTAAAATAGAATTATATGATAAATTATGATAAATGACGTGATGAAGAATGGTAGAGATGGGTGGAATAAGCGTTCAAAAGTGATAATAATAATGGAATATTAACGACCCAACACAAGGTAGCTCACTTCATTCTAGTGAAGTCTAATAATTCAGCTAGTGAGGTAGCTTAGGTATTCATCAAGGAGATAGTGAGGTTGCATGGTATTCCTAAGAATATTGTATCCCACAAAGATGCCAAGTTCACTTCCATGTTTTGGAAGGAGTTGTTTGTAGGTTTGGGTATAGAGTTGGCTTTTAGTACAACTTATCATCTGCAGGCAAATGGACAAACAAAGAGGGTTAAAAGGATTCTTAAGGACATGTTGGGGATGTATGTTATGTGCCAGTAGAGGAAGTGGGAAAATCTTCCACTGGTAGAGTTTGCGTCCAATAATGTGTATCAGGAGTCTTGGAGGATGAGTTTGTTTGAGGCACTTTATGGGCAGAGTTGTAATACTCCCATCATTTGTAGTGATCCAGTGAACAATGTATTGATTGGATCAGACATGTTGGCAGAGATGGAATAGGAAATGTAGGTTATTAAGAAGAATCTAAAGGCGGGATAGGAAAAAGAGTTATGCATATTAGCACAGGGAATTCAGGGAATTTTAGGTTGGGGAGAATGTGTAGTTGTGCATCAAGCCCAAGAAGAGATCTTTGAGGATTGGATCATGTGCCAAGTTGGAAAACTGTTATTGCGAGCCTTTTGTGATCCTTGAGAGGATTAAACCAGTGGCCTACAGACTTGTAGTACCTCCGACAGTGAAAGTCTATGATGTTTTCCATGTTTCATTGCTTAAAATATATGTGAATGATGTTGATCATGTGATTCACTGGTATGTATTGCAGATGGAGCCAGAAGGAGAATTCCAAACATAACCTAAGTGTATATTGTAGCAAAAACAACTCATGTTATGGAACAGAGCACTCGAGCAAGTTAAAGTGCACTGGAAGCACTTTGGGCCTGATGAAGCTACATGGAATATGGTTGATCAGATGCAGACTATGTCTCCTTCATTATTTGTTGGGTCAACCAAATGAGTTTTGGTATATGTGTATGTATATATGTATATGGTTGTAAATACAACAATAAGCTATGTTATAAATCTCCAATAAGCGGTATGATTGTCATGTTGGTCATGTTGGTCATGGTTTGTATCAGTTGTTCATTGTAAATATTGCATCGAGTTGTGTTATAAAGCTCCATGGGCAGCATGTTTTGGGTTTCAGTGGTCTTGTTGGGCATAGGTGTCATAGAACACCGAGGACAATGTTCCCTTAAGGAGGAGGGGTTTGTAACAACCTCAGGTTAAAAGTTCATGTAATAAAGGCAAAATAAGACCAAGGTCATGGGACACGTATTCCAAGCTGAATGTTGGGAAAAACATCCTTGTGGGTGTCACTTTCAGTTTATTATAGCTAAGGAAATTGGCAAAGAGGAATTAATTGGCATTTATATATGATAATAAAAGAAAATATGAGAAAATGGAGATTACAGGTCCTAAATTTGCATGAGTAAAATTGATGGAAAATAGAGGGAAATGAGGAAATTATAGGCCTCAATAATAAAAAGGCTTCTAAGGATCAGTTCACAGCTTTTGTCAATTCTGTTTTGGAGCTCTCTCTCTATTCTCTCATAGTCTTGCACACATAGAGCATTTTTGGAACACTCTAGCATTGGAGAAAGGAAAGCAAAGTAAGGATAAGGAAAGCAAAGGGAAAGCAAGGAAGGTTGGATCAAGAAGCTTCAACATGAGGATTTTGTAGGTAACAGGTTGCATGAGTGATTCCCTAGTTGATTTGTGAATGCATAGTACATGCATTTGTTCATTTGGTTCATTTGTTGTGATTGACACAGGTTTTGTCGGGATTGAGAGTAATTTCAGCCTTGCTTTGTCATTTCTTGGATAGCCCTGGTGTGATGGGATTCTTTTCTCTATTGAGATTTTGATTGCCGAAAGGTTTTGGAACTGGATGAGGTGGTCTCAAGAAAATTCCCAAGGGTTGGGGGTGGAGGTGGTTTAATATCTGGGAAGCCCTCGAAAAGTGGGTGGAGACAGGAAAATTCCTCAAGGTATTGGTGAAGAAACTCTGAGGCATCCAAGATTGTTTTGGGCTTTGTGATCTTGGCGAGATCACGGTAACCTGACACTGGAGGTGGTTTAATCTCCAGAAATCCCTAGTTGTTTATGTCTTGAGATCCCACATTCATGCTTGGAATATGGCACAGGGGTGATTGGTTGAAAGAAATACTTGGTTTAGCTCAATATTTGGACGAGTGGCACGTGGAAGTCCCTAACTTGGTTGGATTTTCCATAAGTTAATAAGAGTTATTTTTCTTATTGAATTTAGTCATTTGTGATCCATATCTAATTTCTGAGAAATATTTTTCAGTGATAATCACATCAAGATTCATTTTTTGACACGTTTCGAACCAACCAATGTGGTTCATCGTTAGGACAATATCTATTGTATCCTGTGAGCATTTATACTTGTTATTATGTGGCTTTGATGGTTGTTCTGTTATGGTTAATATTTGGGTTATATGTTGGTTATAAGCATGGTTCTATAAGTTACATGTTATAACTATGGCTCTTGTTATGTTTTGATTAGTTGATGAATGGTTGATGAATCCATGGGATAACAAGTGTTATTGCAACTATTAATATAGGGAACTAGACCTTCTTGAATATTATCAGATGGATTACAAACCCTTATGATCAGATATGAATTCATGACCTATAATTCTTATGTTCATTATATGTTTGACGAAATGATTTTCATGGTTAGGCCTAGTTAAGCAAGTTCTTGTTCAATTTTTATATGTTTAGCATTGTCCTTATGTCATTTATAATTCTGAGAAGTCTCAGATAGTTCTTGGCATGGGTCTGGAGGATGACCTGGAATTGTGGCTCAGATCTTAGAACCGCAGGCACTAAATTGAGTCACAAATACATGGAGCAAGGCGTGTGAGTGTTGTTGGAGGGCTTCAACCACATGCAGGCGGTGTCAAGGGTGTAGTTGGGAGGCTAGGCCACTGAAACAAAGTTCTAGCTCAGGGATTGACCACCTAGGGTGTTTCTTCAACTCTTGGGTGATTTGTAGTTCATGTAGGATGTTAGTTTGTGGTCATCAAGTCTCAGTTGTAGGCCCCACTTCCTTAATTGGAGCTAGGAGGTCAAGTAATGTCATATTGGCACTTTGTTTCACATTTACCCTAAGGGCTTGTAAAAGTGGGTAAATGTGGGAGGTGGCATTATAAATTGAAAGATTTTATTGGGAAAACGAATGACAAGTAGAGGTCCAATATTTTAAGGGGAGAAACAAATGGCAATGGGAGGTTGAATATTTTAGGGAGGGAAATGAACAAAAGTTGGATGGGGAAAAAAAGCATAGTTAGAGAGTGAATATTTCAGAGGGAAAAGCGAACAACATTTGGGGGAAATGAAGTGTAGTTGGAGGTTGAAGGTATTGAACATGCAATGTTTCACGCATTTCTGTTCTCTGAAACATGCAAGCTCCACAGGGAGATCCACCTCAATACTTTGGGCAGGATTTGAAGTGCTCACCCCATATATTTGGGAGGGATCCTCTATATTGCTTCCCAACTATATGATCTTTGCCTCCTCATTATAGCAACAAAGTATAAATCTGGAAAGAGGGGAGGCTGATTGTATCGGAGGTGTTGGTTATGACGACTAGTGAAGGAGCCATGGTAGGACAGGCACCGGAAAATGGTTGGTTCACTATTGAAAAATGAATAATAGACTTGCGGCATATTGTCATAGGATCTAGACAAACGACGAAAGCCTCTAGAGTACCTTCCCCTTAAAAAACATCTTTGGTGTAAATATAAAGCCTCCTTTCAATGTGTGTGTGTGTGTGTTATCATAACTAGGGAATTTATAATAAATAATGCAACAGAGACATGGTTATGTTTTAAAAATTTTGGAAAACATTAATGCCCGCGATATGCCTATTATGGAGCTTATCAATATCTTTAGTAAAAATTACCCAATATTTTTTGATACTGTAAATTATGGAATATATACATAGCATTCTAATAACCTTGTAATACATAAAACTTAATAGAAAACATGTCAATTAGTTGCATCCTTTGGGGCTACATTCAATGGGTTAGAGTCTTGCTTGTTATTTCTATGTCTTTAACAAGCTAATGCATTGTTTCTTCTTCCTTGACCTCCCCTCGAGTTGAATTAACTTATAGCCTTTAGTTATAATCCCTTGATTGATCTCCCTTCCTAAAGTTTAAAACCATGTTTTTGATTAAGTTACATTTTTTTTTAAGAACAATTGTCTACTTCTTATGTCATACAAGAGTCCCCATGACTATTAATATTTAGGAGGCAATCTAGTGTTTACTTTCATGAAATATTGAAGATAGAAGTCTAATTTAATTGTATGGACTCCTCATGGTTCCTAAGGGTTTCTTTGATTTCCTTAAGCTCTCTATAATCCATCAAAATTTTGTTGGATCCAACACCCCAAACCAATACTAGATTCCTAATGCTACACAATATCCAATTTGCTTACCACTCATTCAAACCCCATATTTCCAAAAAAATAAAAAATAAAAAACTTAGCTCTATATTGCATGTGCGCCAATTTGATAGAGACAACCTTCTAAAATTCGATAAAAATCCAAATAGGGGTAGTTGAACTGTATCTAGGGGAGGAACAAATGGCAAACCTTTCCACATAAACCAAAGATTAAAACAATCAAAGCCCCCTGCACCAAAACTTCTTAAAGGAGGATGCTCACCCAAAGACCTACCAAAAACATAAATTATTAAGGCAAACACAACCCCAACTAGAAACTTGACATAAAGACTAATAAATTCACCTAGCAAAGCTAGATTCCAATCTTTCCAAAGGTGCTTCCCTTTTGATTGATCCATAACCCCACCCTGAGTAACATTTTTTGTCAATGGTTCAAAACCATGTGAATTTGTGGCTCTAAGCATGCAATGGGGGAACTTGATTCTCATCTCATAATTATCCCTCCGATAAGATTGCACTTTTATGTTGTGTACCATGTGAAGAGTTAATGATGTGATGCATGATTGTAATATCGCTAATGGGAAATTTAACAGTAGATACTAGAAATGAACTTGAATAACAAAATAATCGCCAATAGATGCACAACCAACAAATTGATACATAAATAGATGTCAATAAAACCATTGGGCTATTTAATTAATCCACAAGAAAGAGTACATCAACATGAAGAAATAGTGGAACCTAGGCTTTCCAAGCAAGCAGAGAAAAACCCCTAACAAGATCTCTGACAAAAATTATGTATGACCCCTGGTAATCATGTAGACACCCTAATGAGAAGATTGTTGCAAACCTGCTCTCTCCAAAAATCCATTGAAGCATAGTGAGATTCTAGGTGAAATATCCCCAAGGGTATTGGGTTTTCGTCCCAACACCCAATAGCAAACCTAAGGGTTTTCATCCTGGGGCTATAGAAGTTGGGAACTAGGTTCTCCAAACCTCGTCAACGTAAAATATCAACAACCCAAGATGTCCCCAAATGGTCTCCTCCTCCTCTTTTTATAGATCTAATGGACTCCTCTAGAAGCCTTTATTTTATTATTGTTTTAAGTCACTAATACATTTTCCCTCCTTTTATTTTAATTAAAATACCTTTTTTAATTTAGTAAAATGGTAAATTGGCCACCATTCCTCCTCAGGCAATCAAAAGTGTCTTCGCACCATCTCATCCTGCATATATTTTCATTCTGGTTCCAACGAGCTATTACACTACGGTGTTCTATCGATTATTCCTCCCAGAATGCCACCTTAAGCATAACTAATTAAGTTAGGCTTCGTAATAACCTTGTTTTCTGAAAGTTGTTGGAATGCAACGGAACAAAAAATCAAGTTGTGCGAATGATGGAATATGCCAAGCGAATGTCATCTATCCCAAAGAAACTCCTCAAAACCCATAAATCCCCTCTAGAAGCTCTTGGGCCCACTGATGGAGTAAACCTGCTTCTGTGACCTAGTTGTCTCCAACCATGGAAGTCCATCTTAACCATGCCATAAGGGAAACTAGAAAAAGGAACATGACAAATCCTCATGCCCCAAGATTTCTTACCCTCAAGCAATCCATATATGTCGACCGACTTGGTGGTCCTGTGCAATTGGAAACAAATACTTGGATCCCATACAGTGGGTGATACCATGCCTCTATGCCACCCAACCATGAATGGATCCCTTAATGCCTGGATCTTAGACTAATATTTGACTCATCCTACCTTTAACAGATCCCCTTGGATCCTAATGCCACTATGGCCAAACATCAACACCCCTGTCCCATGGCTCGAACTGTGCCCTGCCTCCAGTTGTAGATGTTGCTCCATGGATCGAATACCAACTCATCACTTCTCTCCAATCCAACTCCTAGCATAAACCAATCCAAATCCTACTTTGTTGATGTTAGGCTAGAATGTTGAAGATTTTTCAGCCTACATCCCACTGCCAAATAAAATATATAGTATCCCTCACATCTAAGGGCTTTTGTTGCACTATGTCCCTGACTAAGAATATCACTCCATTAGTGGGGTACCAACTCGTGATCTCCCACCAATCCAGCTTGTGGGAAGAATCTAATTCATGGACACCTATGTATAGAACAAGTCTACTAGGCGGATGTTGGTCTATTCTCAACTCCTATCGGTCCAATCGATCTACCAAAAAGGAAAACTTTACCCCTCTCTCTCAAAAGAATAAAGGTGGGCAAATGGTGCCACAAGCCCTATATATGTACTCCTTGAGGGGGTTGTCATCATTATATACTACAACCATGATGGTTTCCACTACACCTATTTGCACCTCATCAATGGGTAGACCCATAGATGGATGCACTACCGTCTCTAGAATATTCCCACTCATCTGACTAGAGATTGTGTGCTCCTCTAGTCTAACAATCTCCTGCAAAGCTACCTTGTTAGGCTCTAGCACCTCCTGATGACAAGTGTCGACAACCTCGCTAGTTGCTTATTCATATGTATGTTCCTCATCAATGGTTGGCCCAAAGGACAACTGCTCATCTTCCTCCATCATGGGCTCAACATGAGCCACTAGTTGACCCTCCACATATGGCCCATCACACACATTGTGCATATCATCCTCTTTAATTGACTCATCCCCCACAATAACATGCTCATGTTGAATCACCATGGGTGACTCATCTCCCTAAATGTCTCCCATGGGGTTTATCGATTGCTCATCATACACCTCTGTCAAACGTGGTTACACATTTGGGTCATCGTCAACACAACCACCTATCTTCTCATGCTCCTCATAGCTATCCTCATAAAAACCCATGGACTCTACTATAGATGGAGAATCCTCATCTGAAAAGTCAAAAGGAATCTCCTCCTGATCTCCCTTTGTCATCTCCTCTATGCTACTCAAGCATGGGTGGTTAGACCCCCAAGTTTCCTTGCAAATGAAGCAAATTATACCCTTCCTTCTGATCTCATTCCTACTACATGTTTGGATCTTTATATCCTGCATCGTCATCAACTCCTCCTATATTAGCTACCTTCTGAAGAATCTCATGTTTTTCTCAACCACCCCTTTGGCTAGCTAATAGGAAGCTAGTGAGGAAACCTGTGTCTTCCTCCAAATGGCTAACATTTTCATCTACAATTGTTTGTGAATGGCATCACCTTCAATTAGCAATGAAGATAAGGCATCTCGCATGTTGGCTTTTACCTCTTTGCGGTGATGCTCTCTGATATTGGTGAAGAAGAATTGGCACATCTAAAAGATTAGATCATCTTGTTCTAGATCAAGTATGATTACGTAGGATCTAATTTTGGCCATGGTGTCTAGGATTACGAGCCTTCTGTCAAAGTCTAAGCTTCGGGTGTCATGCAGTTCCGAATAGCATTCTACAATCAATTGAAAGACACTTTTCTTGATGTCATCATTATAAGGAGGAAAGGGTGCTACTATCCTCAAAATATTATTGAAACGGGATGTGATCATAAGCTTGGCTTTTTCTCCCGGATACTCCAAGAATTTGGCTTGTACCAATGCAAGCATAGTTGGTTCCAAAGCCTTATTTAAACTCCATCAGATTGAACCACCTTGGAAAGATAGGATTCCATCTCTTCCAATGTGAGGTCTTCTCCTGATCTTCCAGCCTTTGAATATAACTCAAGTACGAAAATTCAATTCCCCACTTCTTTCTCCTTTTGTAAATCCCTCGGATGATTCTATTGGAACATATTATGCACTTTCCTAGAGAAGGGTTTGTTGTTACTTTGGGTGCATGGTATTCCAAGGAACCAACCTCTGCATTGTTCAATTTTTTCAATTTATGTAGGAGTTCTGTGAGTTCCTTTATAGTTTAGCCCAATGAAGTTAAGTACATCAAGTTATTATGATTGACAGACTTCCCAACTTACAACACAACTTTTACAATACCACACAATGATAATGGATAAGCTTGGTAGCTCAAGACTCTCACTGAAGACATAAACGAAAATACACTTGACTCATCAACACCAGAGACAAGATTCTGTCTGGAACCCTTTTTAACCTCAATCACACTTAGCGACTTAACAACTCAGCCTATGACAATGACAACAAGCAATATTTGACTCAACACGCAACATATTGGGCAACTCATCAATACCTCAACACAGACAAATATTTTCTTTTTTTACACTAAACCCTCTCAATAATTTATGATCGGTATTTTATCATAACATATTACAGGCAACTTGGAAACTTGGGCACAAGAAGTACTTAGGGCAACAACAACTAATTAATTTAACTAAGAGGGTTGAACTATTGTCTTCCAGCAATATATGTGTTAACTTGGAGATGCAGGACAATGGTTCTTCAGTGGCACAACAAATTGAGGGCTAGAAATGATAGCCAACCCTCCTATATATGAATAAGGTGTAGTCCTCTTGAGTTCAACAAATTACACCATAAAATTCCTTGTTCAACAGTACCCTTGCTCTGCTGAGTTTTGTTGCTTCAATGTTGATGAGAATTTTTTTGTCAAATATGTCACAATCATATTGTTGAAGGTGAAATATATTTGTTGCTATTGAATATACACATATAATATACACATATATTGACATATGGATGAAGATGCCATCGTCTAATCAACAGATGTTGATTTGCTCAGATATAGAAAATTTGACAAGTACTGTTGAAGTTCATGGAATTTTATATTCTCAAAATGGTAGGGACTATGTAGTAGAGAATACAGAGGAAGCCTGCCATATGAGCAGCGATATATTCTTCATAAAATTGTTCAACATCCAGTGTTGTCTTCAACAATGCAAGCTCCAGATGACGATTTCCAGCGCTACTGTGTAATACCCAGCTGATGGAATGATGATACGGTCCCTCCTCGCCCTGAAACTCAACCCAAATACTTGAAGAGCTTGACCCACAGAAAGTCAAACGCTCCCACAATACCCACACTCCATAGAAGGTGGCAGGTGGTCTTGGTAAGAACTGATATCGGCCTTTTGCGGAAGAAGAACACGCCCAACGAGCAGTGGTTGTAGCAAGAAATATGGTCCCTCTTAACCTTGAACTTCGCTTCAGCAAGAAATATGACCTCCAGAAGATGAAGACAATGAATTCAACCAAGAGAGAGACATGTTTCCGATGGTACTTCGTCGTATCACAAATAGTTGGCCATGCATAAGAAAGTATTGCCATCACAAAATTTCAAGCAACTCGAATTATCTGACCTTTCCAAAGACTAAAACAAGGTCGACCCTTCCAATTCCTTGTCAACCTTTTGCAGCTTCAAAAATGAAAAAGGTGTTAAACAAAAGTCATTCCAAATCAACGATTTCCCAACAAATAACATTTGCCGGTTTTAATAAAAGAAATTGGCCCCTCGAATAAACATTTAACATTTTGCGTTTATGAAATTAGACCTTAATGAAATGTAAGAATCGACTCCTTTCCTCTTAATTTGATAGGCAATAAACCTTCAGAATCGCAGAAAACCAACTTTGATACCACTGTAATATTTTTAATGGAAAATTTAACAATAGATACTATTTTTTTTTTGTACACTGCGATAGTGCCTTTCTTTTTCTATTTATATAAAAACAAGTTGAACCATATACATTGTTTTGATGGCCTCAACCTGCCCAAATGGGAAACCAGATATGCTAGCCACCTCAAGTTATTATAAGCCATCTAGTAGAAAAAATTAATAAGTCTACCAATCCATGCAAGATAAACCTCACAACAGCAAATGCTAAACATGTTCCAGACAGTCATGAAATCAGTAAAAAGAAAAGAGAATAATTTCCTCAAAAGCAAGCATAATAGACAACTACTAGAGCTAAACTTTTCTATCTTCCATGTTTTCAGGTGTTGTTGCCGTGTCCCTCGCTGTTGGAGTTAACTTTTCCAGTTGTTGTTGGATCTTCTCCAGCTTGTTGTCCTGCATTATCATTATGATTTGAAGATTTTGCATCTCTTTCTTCATGTTTGGCATGCCCTGGGCAAGCTCTGTCATTTCACCTGCTACTTGTTCCAGTGCCTTGGCAAGTAAACGTTTCAACACCCAGTAAACGTGCAAGGCTTGCTTCTATAGGGTCATTCTTCCCCTGGTCTTTCCCGGGTCAGGACTGAGATCTCCCCATTCCTCTATTTTAGGCTCTGAATCTTCTTCCATGACATTTTCCTCCAATTCCTGAATGAGCTTGCGTATATCAGCATCAGTTCCTTCTCGATATGCCCTTGCAGCTTCATGCATTGTTTTCCTCATAGTTTTCCGGCTATGCCTCTAAAGTGCAGGTTTAGAGGTCGTGGGGTCGTTACGTCCTGGCTGGCTTTGTTGACCTCTTCCACCTCGACCCCTTCTTTGACCTGAGCGCGCCATCTTGCATTTTACAACCGCCTGTTTACCATGACCAACAGCAAAGGTTAGATTATCTGCATTTACTCCTATTCCCGTCTCTTGAGTATCCATGTCCCAGATTTTGCCCTCCCCACTTCAGGTTCTCCCGATGGTCTGGCTACTCCCCGGGTTCCCTCCCCTTGGGCCAGAAGCTTTGCGCCACTTTCTCCCAATCCTTGCCATTATTAAGTTTCCTGAACATCTTTAGCACTAGTTTTGAGTCGCCTTCTATTTCCAGATTGTTGTAACCATTTCGGATCACTATTCTTAATCCTTGATAGACTGCCATTAATTCTGCTTCATTGTTGCTCATAATACCCCCATGATCTGCATACACCCATCTTGTCCGCCCTTGATTATCTCGAAAAATGCCTCCAAACCCTACTGGCCCCAGATTTCCTTTGGAGGCTCCATCAAAGTTCAGTTTGATAAAGCCATCTTGTGGACAATTGAAAGTGGCAGAGCTATGGTTGTGAGTTTTCGGTTCTTTCTACTTCTGGGGGTGAACCATTCCTTATTCTAAGTTTAGGAATGCCAGGATCTTTTCTTCTTCCGGAGTTGCTTTCCAATCTTCTTGATTCCAGGTTTCCGCAAGGAGAGTTTCTCTTATATGGCTTTGGGTTCTTTTCCAGATCAGCTCTAGAGACATTTATTTGTTTTGAAATATTCTTTGATTTCTTTCTTTCCATATCATCCACATATTCAACCCCACCGCTATTCTCCAGGCTCTTCTAACCACCGGGCTCGAGAATTGACCTCTCCCCCATTGTTTAATGGTTTCTTTAATGTTGTGAGGATCTTTGTTTGTCTTCCCAAATAATTTCTTGATCTCTTCCCATTGTTGTTGAGCGAGAGGGCATGAGTTCAGAAGATGTTCTTATGTTTCTTGGTCCTGCTTGTATAAGCAGCATCTAGGTGGTCCTTGGGATCCACGCTTCTAAAGCTGATCCCATGTCAAAATGCGACCTTTACCTACTAACCATAAAAACAGAGTTACTTTCGGCCACTAGTTACTCTGCCATATTTGTTTCCACATGGGTGCATTGTCGTCTTGCTCCTGTTGTATGGTGAGATGGTAAGCTTCTTTAATCGTGAAGGTTTCCTTCGTGGATCGACCCCATCTTAGTATATCTGGGCCTGTTCTGATAGTTATTCTCTTTGACTTCATTTCTCTTATATATAGCTCTCTTTGTTCAGTATCTATATGTCTATCCCACACTTCCGACTTCTTCTAGGTTCTCCAGGTCTCCTCTTGGATTTCTTCATTCCATAATTCGCTTACATAATTTAAACCTTCCTCCTTTGCTTTCTGGCAGGTGTTTCTAAGGCCCTGCATCTCCTTCAATTTTTCTCTTTGCTGCCAAGTTTCATCCCAGAATTTGGCTGAATTTCCATTACATATTTCCCAGAATGCATGTTTGGATATAATGTCTCTGTTTTGACTGGCCAAGTCCCATATTGTGGAACCTCTTATAATTTCCTCCAGCCTTAGCATACCTTCAGTAGTTGTGGGCATGTTGTATTTTTTTGTCCAGATTCTTTTCCATAGGTCTCCTCCTCCCCTCATCCATCTCCACCACAACTTCGCTCCCATTACTTGGTTCAGGGTATAAGGGTCTCTCAGACCCAATCCCCATTCTTCTTTACTTTTTGTCAGACCTTTCCAAGATATCAGAGCCCATTTTTTGTTGCTTTGGCCCTCCCCGGATGAATTTTTTGAATATCTCTGCCATTTTTGTACATGCCCTTTTGGGAACAGTCGTTGTCGAAAGAGGGTAGATGGGAATTGCTTATAAGACCGATTTGAGAAGAACTGCTCTTCCAGCTATATTCAGAGTTCGGAAGGACCAGTTTGCCAATCTATTCTTAAGTTTCTCAATGGTTTGTTGCCAATTTGCCATCTTTAAAGGGTTTGGGGCTCACTGGGTACCTAAGTATTTTGTGGGTAATTCCCTGGAGCGGAAGCCCAGTATTCTAGTCAGGTGGGATTTGACATTACCCGGAGTGTTAAAAAGGAATGTAAAGGATTTCTCCTTGTCAATTTGAGTACCTGAAGCTTCCATGAAAAGGTCAATGATTCTTTTTTACTCTTTTTACTTCTCTTAGGGAGACTGCACAAAAAAGCATAATATCATTTACAAATTGTTGGTGGGTAATCGGTAGGTTGTTTCCCCATAACCTCAGCCCTTTAATTTTCCTTTCTCTCAGATCTTTTTTTATATATCTTCCCAATCCTTCTGCTGCAATGATGAACAGAAATGGGGATATAGGATCCCACTGTCTCAGCCCTCTTGCGGCATTGAAAGTTGAAGTTGGCGTTCCATTCAAAAGAATGTAGAAATTTGGTGTGGAAGTCATATCATAAACCCACTTTATCCAGTTTGATCATCATTCTCGCTTCCTTCTTATATTTCAAAGAATGCACCACTTCATGAGATACTACCAAGCAACTAGGATTTGCCTCCCTTCCACAAACTCAGTCTGTTCCAGAGAGATAGTGCTAGACAGAATTGGCTTCAATCATTTGGCCATCAGAGTGGCTATAATCTTATAAATTACATTACAAAGAGCAATGGGTCGAAAACCCTAGGCAGTTTTAGATTTAGCAGTTTTAGGAATAAGAGACAAGAGGGTTGAGTTTAGACCAGGACATACCTTCTGATTTCTTTGTGACTCTTCTACCACCTCCAAAATGTCGTGCCCCAAGAATTTCCAGCCCGCTTCGTAGAATTCCACTGTGAATCTGTTTGGTCCTGGAGCTTTATTCTTCTTCATCCCTTTCACGATCTCTTCCACTTCCTCCAGGGTTGCAGCTCTCATAAGGGCTAGGTTTTGGTCTCTGGTTATCATACTTGGAATTTCAGTGCATATCCTTCCAATAGATTCTTCTCTATTCGTTTGGGGTTCCGTAAGGAGGTCTTTGAAATGACCAACTGGAGTCTATTCCATTTCCTCATGTTGGGTTAGGCGAAGTCCCTCTTCATTTTTAATGGAGAAAATTCTATTTTTTTGTCGTTGTTGAATCATGGCTTGATGGAAAAATTTCGTATTCCTTTCTCCTTCTCTCAGCCAGTTCACTCTTGACTTTTGCTTCCATATGATCTCCTCCTGTTTTCTTCGTTCTTCAATTTGACTTATCAATATCCCTTCTTCTCTGGTTCTTTCCTCGCTTCTGCGTTCTGATATTATTTCTTGTTGCAAAGTTCTCATTTTCTAGTCTAGAAGTTGTTGGTCTTTGAATATGCTCCCAAATTCTTCTCTATTCCATTTTTTAATCTTCTCCTTGAGTTCCTTTAATTTCAATTAGAATGTCTGCATTCTGCTTCTTCCCCTTTGTTGGCTTTGATTCCACCACTCTTCCACTTTTGTCATGAATTTCTGATCTCTAAGCCAGAAGGCCTAAAACTGAAAAGACCCTTTTTTTGGACTAGCTTTAATGTCAATTTCTAGATGGATTAGCCAATGGTCTGAACCCAACCCTGGTAGGATCATTGTTTCAAAAAATATATCACTGTTTATTATTTATTCAAACATTAAGAATCTCTCCAGTCTTGATGCAATTTGGTTTTTACCTCCTCTTCTGTTATTCCATGTGTAAGTCCCATTTATTGTGGGAATATCCACCAGTCTTTGTTTCGTTATCATATCTCCAAAGTCTTCCATATCTGGATTTGTTCTTCTCAGGCCTCCTCGTTTTTCCTCAAGTGATGTGATCATGTTGAAATCACCTCCTACAATCCATGGTGAATCTGGGAATAAGCTTCGTATTGTTCCCACATTCTGAAGAAATCTTTTGCGTTCTCCCGTTAGATGGGGCCCATATACCCCAGTGAGAAGGATCCATTCCCGAGAACCTATATTCCTGAATTTGCTTGAAAGAATTAGAGACATGCTTACCCAATTTTCAAATTGAACTTCCTCTGGGTTCCAAAGAATTGCCAGGCCCCTACACTACCTAAGGCATCCTGACCCATTATTTCATAGTGAGGATTGAATCTGCTCATTATCTCTTTCAATTTTTGTTCACTAATCTTTGTTTCCTGAATTATCATTATGTTGGGTTTATCTTTTTTCAACATGTCTCTTAGATATCCCTGTTTGCCCTTACTGTTCAACCCTCTAATATTCCATGTTGTAATTATCATTTTAACAATTTAAGGGGTTGTTGGAATTCCTCTGAAAGAGGTATGACTCTTCCTGAATTAACCAGCATCTCTCCAACCATTTGGACGGTCTCGCTCATAGGTCTTCTTCCCCGTTTTCTTCCACCTTTTCTGGCATTTCCCATTTCTCTGCCTTGGCCTCCTTGTGCTCCTAGTTGTTCTGGTTGGTTTGCTATGGCTACCCCTCCTTTCTCCTTATATTTTTGAAACATGTCCTTGTATAATTGCTTTTGTTCTTCTAGTATGAATCTTTCATCCAGGTGTCTCCATTCATGTAGACGTCTCCTCATAACTTGTTCCTCTTCGCTCCCTTTGTCCTTTTGTGGATCTATCTCCATTTGGGTTTGGTCTTGGGGCATTCCTATGCTTTCTCCTTCCTTCTCCTGTTCCAAATTTGTTTTCATTGTGTCTTGTCCTTTTTCCCTTTTTGAAAGTTTCGTTGGTTCTTCTTCGCTATCCTCCCTTTCCGTTTCCGTTTCCTCTTCCTGAAGTACCCTGAACTTGTTTTGGTTTTCCAGGATTACTTTTTTGACAGGTGGTTTTAGAGGGAACGCTCCTTTTCTAGGTTTCCTTCTGTTAAGCACTTCTTTGAAACCTTCCTCGTCCTCCTTGTTTGCTTTTGTTTCCTTCTTCTCTTCCTCTCTCACTCCTGCTACTACTCCAAATGCATTCAAAGGACATTGTTTGACAAGATGACCATATTCATGGAATCTTCTACAACGGAATGGGATATTCTCATAATCCATTGGTTGTTTCCAGACCTCATCATGGTACTCTACTTCAATATACTTTGGAAGCGGTTCTGTGATATTCATATATACACAGATCCTGGCATAGGACGTATATCTTCCTCTTTTAGTGGTCTCAGCAAATTTGAAAAATGTTTTAATTGTGTTTCCTATTCCTTCCAGTATCTCTGGATCCCAGAACTCGATTGGGAGTCTGAACAGTCTGACCCAGATAGGTGCCGCTAGCATTTTTTCTTTGTCTGGGTTGTAGCATTCCTCCCAGTGCCTCATAAATAGACCAGCGTTATTCAGGAAGTGGGGTCCTCCCTAAAAAATCCTCTCCTTGTCCTCCAGGTTAGCGAAAATGATCATGAAAAAGCCCTTTGCACCTAGTTTTAGGTCTATGTGTCCCTTGGTCTTCCATCTCTGTTTTATCCAATTGGCCAGATCCCTACAAACTTACAAATCAAAGCATGGTCTTTCATGTACCCTCTATACTCTTCGATTTTGTTGTTAGGGATTACAAACCTGGGTTTTTTCATTGCTCTAGGTAGGCATCTGCTTCCCAACCCTGCTTGCCAGCGAGCCCCCATGACCGGAATGTCTTTGAAGCTTTTTCCGGTGCTCCCATGTGCCCCATTTCTACTTGACTCACCTGCTGCTGCATTTTTATAGGAGGGGATCTCTCCCCTCCCATCTACATCTGCCATTTCTCTATCAGTCCCGCCTACCTACTATCTCCCGTCCTCCACTCGTCTCTGCACTCTTCGCTTCTCTGATCAGATGCGGGTGGTTGCAGGACTCCCCTGCACCCTGTCCCAGGCTCAGGTCCGCCAGAGGCGACCCGTTCTGAAACCCTAACCCTACTCGTTTGCTTTCATCGCTTCCTCTGTTCCAGATCGCTCCTCTCCATTTGGACTTCTTTAACAATAGATACCATAAATAAACTTGAATAACAAAATAATTATCAATAAACACACAACAAGCAAATTGATATACAAATAGACCTTAATAAAATTACCGAGTCATTTTATTAATACGTTAGAAAGAGTACATCAATGTGAAATAATAGTGGAACATACATTGTAAAGCACATGGAACAAAATCCAAAACAAGATCTCTGACAAAAATGATGTATGACCCCTAGTAATGATGTAGACGGCCTAATGAGAATATTGTTGCAAACTTGCTCTCTCCAAAACTTCGCTAAAGCAACATGAGAGTTTTGGATGAAATCTCCCCAAGAGTGTTGAGTTTTTGTCCAACGCCCAATAGCAAACCCAAGGGTTTCTACCTTGGGGCTATAGAAGTTGGGAACTAGGTTTTCCAAACCTCGTCAACAAAAAATATCAACAATCCAAGATGCCCCCAAATGGTCTCCTCCTCTTTTTATAGATTTGATAGACCCTTGTAAAAGCTTTTTTATTATTATTATTTTAAATCACTAGTACCTTTTCCCTCCTTTTATTTTAATTAAAATATCTTTTTAATTTGGGAAAATAGTAAATTAGCCACCATTCCTCCTCAGGCCATCGAAAGACACTTCCCACCATCTCAAATTGTAGATCTTCTTGTTCCGGTTCCAACAAGCAATTACACTAAGGCGTTCCATCAAGTATTCCTCCTAGAATGCCACCTTAAGCGTAATTGATTGAGTTAGGCTCCATAATAACCTTGTTTTCTTGAAGTTGTCAGAATGTAATGGAACAAAAAGCAAGTTATGTGGATGATGGAATATGCCAAGTGAATGTCGTCAGATTTCAAAGAAACTACTTAAACCCCATAAACCCCCTTCAGAGGCTCTTAGGCCCGTTGTTGGAGTAAAGTTGCCCCTATGACCTATCTGCCTCCAACCATGCCTAACCACGCCATATGGGGAACTAGAAAAAGGAACATGACAATGACTTTGTACTCACGATTAAAGGGTTAGGGAATGGATTGATGATCAGTGATGTTATTGATGTTAAGGACCCCCACTAGTTGATATGTGGCTACATTAGAAAACACATCCACTTGGTGGTTGTTCTCCCATAAAACATGATATGTTCTATCTTAATGAATTTAGCAACCTCTTTTTAGCTTGAGCTATCACTGATGCTAACAAAAAGCAAGTTATGCGGATGATGGAATATGCCAAGTGAATGTCGTCAGATCTTAAAGAAACTACTAAACCCCATAAACCCTCTTCAGAGGCTCTTAGGCCCATTGTTGGAGTAAAGTTGCCCCTATGACTTATCTGCCTCCAACCATGCCTAACCACGCCATATGGGGAACTAGAAAAAGGAACATGACAATGACTTTGTACTCACGATTAAAGGGTTAGGGAATGGATTGATGATTAGTGATGTTATTGATGTTAAGGACCCCCACTAGTTGATATGTGGCTACATTAGCAAACGCATCCACTTGGTGGTTGTTCTCCGATAAAACGTGATATATTCTATGTTAATGAATTTATCAACCTCTTTTTTAGCTTGAGCTATCACTGATGCTAACAAAAAGCAAGTTATGCGGATGATGGAATATGCCAAGTGAATGTCGTCAGATCTCAGAGAAACTACTTAAACCCCATAAAGCCCCTTCAGAAGCTCTTAGGCCCATTGTTGGAGTAAATTTGCCCCTATGACCTATCTGCCTCCAACCATGCCTAACCACGCCATATGGGGAACTAGAAAAGGGAACATGACAATGACTTTGTACTCATGATTAAAGGGTTAGGGAATGGATTGATGATTGGTGATGTTATTGATGTTAAGGACCCCCACTAGTTTATATGTGGCTACATTAGCAAACACATCCACTTGGTGGTTGTTCTCCCATAAAACATGATATATTCTATGTTAATGAATTTATCAACCTCTTTTTTAGCTTGAGCTATCACTGATGCTAACAAAAAGCAAGTTATGTGGATGATGGAATATGCCAAGTGAATGTCGTCAGATCTCAGAGAAACTACTTAAACCCCATAAACCCCCTTCAAAGGCTCTTAGGCCCATTGTTGGAGTAAAGTTGCCCCTATGACCTATCTGCCTCCAACCATGCCTAACCACGCCATATGGGGAACTAGAAAAAGGAACATGACAATGACTTTGTACTCACGATTAAAGGGTTAGGGAATGGATTGATGATTAGTGATGTTATTGATGTTAAGGACCCCCACTAGTTGATATGTGGCTACATTAGCAAACACATCCACTTGGTGGTTATTCTCCCATAAAACATGATATATTCTATGTTAATGAATTTATCAACCTCTTTTTTAGCTTGAGTTGTCACTGATGCTAATATATTATTAGTTGGCGTGGTGTTTAATATCATTTGACTTATGATAGCCTTTGAATGCCCACCACCATCAACAATTCGATTCAATAGTTGCTAACTATTCATGGGTTTTACAATAAGGTATAAGATTTTGTTTGGTTATTAGAAAAGATACCAAAATCCCATGCAAAAGTTGTTCTGATTATTATTACAAGTCAATAATATTTTTTTACATAATATTGCATTATAAAATTTAGTATAACCCCTTAATATATTATCTCCCATCTTTTAATAAATTGTGATGAAATAAACTCTACAATTAACAAAAGTACCATGCTCATACACTTTGAATTTAACCCCGTCGCTTATAAACCATTTGTTCCTTAAAAAAAATATTATATATGACTACATGGAGGGACACAAGCAAACATCTTAGACGGATGAATGGACCATGGGAATAATATAACCCATAAGCTCACAACAAGTTGGGATGGTGTAAGCTTATGGAAATAATATAACTATGTGAATTATACCATGCTCATACACTTTGAATTTAACCTCGTCGCTTATACCATTTGTTCCTTAAAAACAATATTATATATGACTACATGGAGGGACACAAGCAGACATCTTAGATGGATGAATGGACCACGGGAATAATATAACCCATAAGCTCACATCAAGTTGGGATGGTGTAAGCTTATGGAAATAATATAACTATGTGTTTTAGTTAGAATAATGCATGTTACTTTTTTCTCGATTGGGGTGTTGGAAGTCATGTCACTATAGGAGAAGAGCTCGCCACCTCACTGTTTCCCATAGCATTTAAGAGGGGGATGGTGTGGCTATCCCACCCCGTGCAATCATACATATTAATTGGTATTCATTCACTTAACATTAAGATGGAAACATGTTCTCTGTCTACGTGCTCTTGGTTGGGTAACCTCAACTAAATGTTCTTATGTAGTTCTTATGGCATTCCCCCGTCACAGATGGGATATTTACCCTGCAATGCATGCTTTGTGGAGTTTCAATATGCTTGTCACAACCTCATGTCCTACAATATTTCTTGTGGCTTGTCTCTAGTACAGGGGGGGTCTCTTTCCTATGGTGATATTTCCTTTTGGGACATCGGCCTTTGGTGCATGTACCTAGTGCTATCCATCAATGTGAGGAGTAGGACAACAACGATCAAGGAGGGGACCTTTGGGACGTTGGTAGTGGTAATGGCAAGAGCTTGAACAAGGGTGGGAGGCGACCAACGAAGAATTGTCCTCACCCTGAATCATTTCCTATCTCGGTGGGCTGGCCATTTCTGGGAAATTTGTTCTAAGCCCAGCTTTTATAGCTCCCTCGACTCTTTTAATTTTTTGTGTGGTGCACTTTGGTTCATAGTTTACAAAGTGTTCTGGTTGTGTGCACTGGAATTGGGCTCATTAGTTCCTTATGATTGTTGAACCTTGCCCATAATTCCTCCCTTTCCATTAATCCTTTGTTACAAACTATTAGAGATGGCTCCAAGCCTCCCTAGCAGTTAAGTATTAAATTTGTGTCCATTTTACTCTGCATCATATTTTACTGTCTTCTTGGTTTCTTTCCCTACTAGGGGTCGTCCACACTCTCTTGTTGTACCCCGACATACCATGCCCCGCCAGTGGATACGTTGTTGTTGGGCCTCTAGTGGAAAAGGCCCTCAAGTTCAGCCACGAGAACAAACCAAGCTCAAAATGTTGCAACCATTTTTCATTCTTCCACTCCTCCAAAAATCCACGAGGAAATTTGCCAATTCAAAGTCTTGACCACTAATCACTACCATACTTACTCTGATTTTGAAATCTAAGTTGAAGTAGCCAATTGGTTTCCTAACTTTGGTCATACAAGGGGAAGATGGAGCCAATATTTTAATTACATTACCCTCCACTAGTAAATGAAAACACTCCTGGAGAGGCTCTTGAACGGAAAGCACAAGGATCACAACGACATCATCTCCTTTCTAAATGGCATTCAGCGAGTCTAATGCCATCAACGTTCTTGTCTCATGAGTCTAGATGCTTCGTTAACACACATAGATAGTCGTCTTCAATGTGGCTTGAAACCTCCAACCCCAGTAGATACAAATGCCCAAGATCCAACCCCTATCACTTCATCGGATATTTAATGTCTCATTTAACTTGTTAATTTGTGTATTCTACTTTCAATGAATTAGTTTATTTCAATAGTGGTATATTTCACCATAAAAATTATTTAAATTTTGATAAACCTAGACTTTTATTAATTATCAGCCATTCTAATTTCTAATATCACAAGACTTAATTTAAACAGTTATATTTTGTTGCGTATAAAAACAATATAATCTTAAATTAAAAATAAAATACATACTCGTTGTATGTTTGCTATAAAGTTTTATATTGAACTTTGACAATTTTGTTGTCTCATATAAAAGGAGTAATCATTTTTAAATTTTAGAAATTGTGCTTCCAATGTTTTCAGGAATTTACTTACCTGATTTGTCCTCAGGCATTTATTGGCATGACCCATGCTTCCACCTAAAAACATAATAACCATATGAGGGTTGGTCATTATCATTATGAAAGAAGAAAGGTGAGCTTAAGGAAGACATGCTCCACCATTATTCACAACTTCCAAGATAAATTTGTACGTGCATTACTTCTTGATCATTGTACTTGCACCTTCTAGAATGTGATGTTGGAAAATTTGGCCCCAATTACTAGGAACTGCAACTCCATATTTTGATAAATTCAAAACGCAGGGTGAACTTACATTATATGACGTATTTTATTATATATTTTGATAACTTCAAAACTCATGTTACATTTATGCTGACTTTATCATTATTATTAAGATCAAGGAGTTACTTCAGCATTATCAAAAATAATGAATATGATTTTAATATAGTTAATAATGATGGAATATTTACAATGGTTATAGTTATATTTACCATGGTTATAGGCTTATTTACAATAATTATAACCATGGTAAATAATACTATAACCATAATAAATATTTCTTCATTATTATTTTTATATTAAATTATATTCAACTAATAAAAATTATTAAAAAGTGACACTCTCACCATTCACTAAACAATTTTGAATTAATTAAATTGTAAATATTAAATGTTAATATTAAATAATTTAGATGTATTTATTAAACAATTTTGAATTAATTTAATTGCAGATATTAAATGTTAATATTAAATAATTTAGTTGGATTTAATATTAATGATATTTGAGGAGGATATTGAATTTATTTATGCACTAAAAATCATCATTTTAAAATTGTAATTCAATAAAGATTGTTTATTTAAATTTCAATAATGATTTCTTGATTGGGGTGAGTGATGGGAGGAGGGGCACGGTGGGATTCGCACTGCTGCCATGCAATTAAGTAACGTACAGTAAGGGTGGTGGCATGGTCACACCCACACAGGCTTAAGCATGCGTGAAACGCTTGGGAAATTAATGTGCAAGCTCTCTTGGGCAGATCTTGGTAGGGGAAGCAACACTCAAGCTTTGGTAGTAGTTGTCGTGTTGCTTCCTCTCCTTCTCAGTCCTATATGATATGTTAAAATTGGTCACTCGATGAGCCCAATGCTTTATATTATTTTTATGTTTTTTATATGGCTTGGAATGGTTGGTCTGAACTCGACATTTTGGAATAATGCTCATTATAGCCCCCTAGGGAATGGTTGGTCTGAACTCGACATTTTGGAATAATGCTCATTATAGCCCCCTAGGGAATAGTTGGGACGAGGCCCACTCTCTCACCTGCATATCGAAAGTAGGGATACCTTTGAACCATAAACCCTTGTTGGATTTTAGTAATTTTTCCAACCCAGAAATCGAGATGACCAAGGATGTGGACATTTATCGTTTCTTAATTAATGGCCAGTTAGATTCTTATGTTGTTAATTCTAACTCCATACAAACCTTTGTACAACTTACTTATGTCAGATTAATGAATGTTATGTCCTATTGTCATGAGGAATTCAAAACTTGCTTGATAAGAACCCTCTCGAGTTATGGGAGGGGTGTCATATTCAATACTAGGATGATAAGGGGGATAGTTTCCTTCGAATGTGGTTTAATGGTTTTATATGTCATGTTTATGATCCTGAAGCCTATGCAGGTCCTTTAATTAGTTTAAAATTATGGGCACGTCCACCCTGGGCAACCTCCAGATCATTTTCCTGTTGTTGATAAAATGAGACTTGCAAGTCGGATCCCTGCATCTTGGGTATATCTTAATTCTCCTCGTAGCAATAGATTGTAGCTCATGGCTTTCTCTGCTACACGTCGAGGTTGCACTCCTCCTACAGATTGGGGAGAGTTTGAGGTCGTGGTCATGGGGGTGAGAAGATGCGTACTTCCGTAGTGCAAATGCCTGAGAACAAATCTTGGTTTGCTTCTGTTGTAGCCGGAGCATATAGATCAACAACCCACCCACGAGCCTGCTAAATGGTTGAGGAGTAGGAAGCATAGATTATAAAATAAGGTACCATGAGTGACCAGGAACTCTTAGAGGATTTGGGGGACCTAGTTCCAGACCCGGGCCACACCCATGGTCATCGCTCTTAGTACCAACAATCTTTATTCACATATTGCCTTATGAAAACCCCTCTTGCGAAGGCATGATGATGAGGATTATGGGCATTTCAAGTCTTGTAGAATAAATTCAAACTATTCATGAGGAATTCTAGTTAATCCAACACCATATCTAGCAACAAAATGCTCGCCTTACTTGCATAGAGAAGCATATTCCCTGCGACACCTGTGAAATCATCAAATGATTAATCTAGTTTTTTGTTGAATATGGTTTTTTGGTCGTTTAGGTTTAGTTTTTATTAGATGTTTAGAAAAGAAATATGGCATATCTTGTATAGATTACAAGTCAATAGGGGTTTTAAATATTGTCAGGTTTTGCTTGCATTGTTGGACAATCTCAAACTTTTCATATTTTCGTTGGCCTATAATGCAAACCACATGGTCAACAGATCTGGTTTCCCTATGGGCAGATTGAGACCATTTGGCGTTGGATGTTGATTTTGTATCACCTAGTTATTTTTGAAAAGTAATGGAAAGGTTCTGCCAAGTTTTAAAAAAATAAAATTAAAAATCAATAATGATAAATTAGAAAAGATCAAAATCCTATAATGTTTCACGTTCTTCGTGACAAATATGTGAGTGATTGAATGTGATTACAATGGGAAGTCTAACCCATATTATGAAACTTATACAGGTAAGGTTGTGAATAAATGAAAGGAGTAGTATTGATGTTATATTCATGAATAACAATAGTATAAACATGCCATGAAATGGATAGCTTTCAATTATTCAAAATAATGAGAGGGAAACCATTATTTTTGAAATATAACAAGATTCATCTTGGATTAGATGGAATCACATGCATTATATGTTATATTGCGCAATCTTGTTATAATGGGAGTATTCCAAGGTGGTGGATTCATTCTTGCATTAAAACAACAATCTTGTCAATCCAAATCTATAATATCAACAAAGATAGTGTGACTAACTTCAATTATGTCAAACCAGGAAAAAAATCAAAATTATAGAATGTTTACCTTTCTTCTTATGGAAATAATTCAATTGTGTTCTAAGTATAATCTATTAAAAATCAAAGAAGGTTAAATGTTCTATGTTTTTGAACTTCTTTGTCATCATTGGAATCTAGTCAAAATCTTTGTTGAAATTGTCAAAACCATGGATTCAACACCCTCAAATATCCCTAACGCAACATAATTTTGCTATATTAATATTTGATATCTATAATTTCATCAATCGAAAATTATTATCACTTGATTTCAAACAAAAAAATCTCAACTTGCCTTCCCATTTTTCGAATGGTTGCAAAAGAACAAATTTCTAGAGTGTTTAGATTATGGCTTAAAGACCGTGAGTTTTAAAGGGTTGAGTGTTGTATTGACTGCAAACTCAAAACATAGTGAGTACAGACAAAACCTGTTAAATTAAATATTATAAGGTTTGGTTTAATTATTGGAACATAAAAAGAATAAACAAAATAATAACATCAATAATATTAAATGCTATATCTTTATGAAATTCAAAGATACAACTTGAGTGATTTTAAAATCTCTAATAAGATAGAGTGATTTGGTTTTAGAGTATGACCTAAAACTACTTCTAATTAGCAAAGAGTTTGTCTCTTTTAGATGTAAAGAAATGTATTAACACCCAAAACCTAAATGCATTTGAAAAGAACATAAGTTAGCCCCCTACAAACCACCCAAAAGTTATTTTTGTAACTAAATATTATTTACATGTGATAATATAATGCATAATAAGACCTTGGAATTTTACCTAACTTAACCTAGGCCAATAACCTTAAATATTAGAAGAAAGATTTAAAAAATAAAATTAAAATACTCCCTTAAAAAAATGAATTTCAAATTGGTCCATCAAAAGTATTTTTCTAATATTATGAGTTTAAAACTAAAATATATATTGCTAAAATTATAATCGATGTTCATAACCTTTCAAACGAAAAGTGGTCAATGCATTAATTGAACACAATTTGTATAAACAAATTTATAAAATTAGTAGTAAAGATAAGCTTAGGATAAACACCACTTTCTTTAATATGCGTTATTCTTGATAACATCAAGAATAACTTTATCCAATTTCATAACATGATAACTATTTGAAAGGTTTATGAAAAAACGTAATGATCTTGGTATTTTTATTTCTCTTATGTATTTGATACAAAACCAATATTCTAAAGAATATTTTGATTTGTTCACAAATGGTGGTGAATTTTTAATTGATATAGTTATCACAAAACAACTATTAATAGTCTCTATTGAAGGCCGGGATTACAACAATCATTTTAGTCAATAATTTTATATTACTTATTTTTTAATCATAAATATTTATGGATTTGTAATATATAGCATAATCAATTATTTTTATAAACGAACATAGAAGTCAAAATATAAAAGATGATAATTTTATTTTATTTTTTGTTAAGTTGTTTGTGTTTTTTTAGGTTTGATTTGTGGCTTTGAGACACAGTGTTCTAGAGGCATTTAAGCTGTTAAAGTCACCTAGGGATCATGCTTAGTCTGGGTCACACCAGCGCTAAGTTGACTGGATTTTAGCATGTCTCCTCCCCCTAGCACAGGTGCAATAACCTTTGTGAGGTTTGATCCTAGGTCGCTTTACTAACGACACCCATCCTCAATCAGTGGTGCTAGTAAGACTTGACAAAAGACAATAAAATTGAAATACAAAGAAGAAAACAAATAATTATAACAAATAGGAAACATTTTTTTCCTTAAAGCTAATAATTTAGTGAATTTTTTTTACAAAATTATATACATTAATATGTGTATTAACTCTTAATAATTGCATAATATTAATAGCTAATATATATGAGATAGTATGAATACATCCAACTATTATAATCTTGTAGATATTTAATTCATAATTGTTAATTATTCACATATAATTGCTTTTCAAAATATTTAAATTTCCATTTGCTTTTAAGATAAACTATTTAATGCCCATGAGGCTTTGGATTGATGATGAATGGGTGCATTGTTAAGGCACTCCTTGAGATAGGTCATTGGTTCAAATCCTGATGGGTGCTTGTCTACCCAAAAAAAGAAGATAAACTATTTAATCTTTTTTTCCATTAATAATGAGTAAATAATCTCTCTCACACATCATAATTGAACATTTATTATACCATTATTTCTGTTCAATAATTACACTTACTTTTTATTATATAAATTAACTTGTTCACGCTAACATTTCTACTAATAAAGTAACTATCTCTAATTATATTTCACATAAGGTTTGAACTTTTATAACATAATCACTAATATTTTTACTTTCATAATCCATTAAAATTTTGATTTCTAATTTCAATTTCATATTATTTACAAAGAGGAAAGTTTGTTTTTTGTCCATATTTTTTTTTTAATGATCACTTCCAATCAGCTCATTTGCAAAGTCTAACCCCAATAATTTATCCCATGACCTCCCATTAGTAAGGTTCTTTAACGACAAGGACTCAACCAATTGAGCTAACACTTGGGGGTTAGATCAACACAATAACCACCTCCCTCTACCTTTATTGGGTTAGGGTGGTAAGGGGGTTTGTTATAGGTTAGGCACATTTATAAATGAAGGTTTACTCTAGAAGGCTAAGTTGAATTAAGGAAGGAAGTCCAAAAGGTAATGCAAATCAGGAAGGAAGGAACATAAGCAATAAATAGGAATCAAGATATTATTGGGTATGAGACCAAAAAGATAATAACAAGTATAAATGTGGAACACCCGAAATCCTCTCCCAAAACTATTATTGCTATCCATGGTTCAAAGGTCCTATGCTTAGTTGGATCCCAAATGGGATTGATATTATTTTTCTAGTTGGAACATGGGAGCATGGAGAATGTAAGGTCCCTTATATGGAAGGATTTATCCTATGGTTGGCATGGAACAAGAAATCCTATTGTAGAGGGGAAGGAGACATAGTTTTTTACACTAAAAAGAATATTTCTCCTCAAATTTGGCTTCATAAGACAAACCCTCTCAATTAGTACATATGGGTGGTGATTTTAGAAGTTAGTACTAAGAAGATCTATATAGCAATGACTTATTTCACTCCTACTAATTATACATTTATAAGAAAAACAAATTATATAAAAATTGTCCCTACATTGGCCTAGTACAAGTTATTTATAATCGAAGAGATGAAGGTGGCATCCTTTAGTTAGGAGATTTTAGCGTTGAAATAACAACCAATCAAGTTTTTCTTTTGATCAATGATTCCAAGCCTAATCCTCATTGGCTAAATGAGGATATTATTTTAGCTAAGAAATAAAAAAGAAAGTTTGAAGACTTGATCAATGATTTGTTTGGTATTGAGCTAGTGAAGCTATGTAGTTCTCAAGATCCTTTCACTCAAAATGGTTTAACAAAGTGTTTGAATTCCAACTAGATGACTTGTATTCATGTTTGGGCAACAATGTCATGGATTATGTAATATTCGATATCCTGGTTTACAACCAAAATAGTAAATTTCAACCTTTTAAATGACCATGAACCTAGCTTTGATCATAAACATTTAACCCTAAATCTAAACTTAACATATAAAAAGTCCCATTGCAAAAAAATCTAATAACCAAAGGTGCTTGCCTTTTAACAAAAATAAAGTTGGTCTCTCCTTAAAGGATTTAAATAGTGAAGTACAAATCATATCATACAAAAAAATTATTAAAGACCTTTGACATAATTTTACAACAAGCCTTTCTACTTCAATTAAAACGTTCGCTATTGAGGTGCCTTGTAAGCAGAAAAATAAACATCAAACCCTTGATATACTAGCAATTGTCATATTGCTAGAAAGACCACTAGGGATGCTTTTAATGAGTCCTTAAAGTTTGATAACATAATTTGGTACAAGGAACTAATTAAAAGGAAAATATAATACTATGTGAATAGAAAGCAAGAGATGCTTTTCAACATTTCTAAGCTAGATCCCAATAAATTATGGAAGCAAATTTTGATTGGTAAAAATGATAATAATAATAATATGATTCCCTTGAGGGATTGGAATTCTTGTCTCAAAAGTCTTTAGAATCCCCTAATTTTGTGAACAACATTCTTAAAGTTTATATCGAGGATTTTTTTTCAAGAAGACATAAAGTTTGGGGCTAAACAACTTGCAAAAGAGAAAGCTAAAGACATCAAAGGCTACAAAGTTGAAATCAATTGGAGGGCTTATCCTCATCCCTCAAATACACAATATCTTCAATTTAGTAGTCAAACGTGACTTCATTAAGCCCTAGATGCAAAGCCTTGTTATACCTTTTTTTTAAAGCAGGGATAGAAATGATCCCTCTAATCATAAGAACATTGCGATTAGCCCCATTGTCACCGGGATGTACAAAGTCATCTTGGAAAAGAATATTAGCATATGGCCAAATAACCATATTAAAAAGAGCCAAAGGCTGGGCTAGATTTATGCATGATCATTCTATTATGAACTACCTTGTTGCATTCAAGATCACTATGGAGGATTATCATCACAATAAAAACAATTTCCTTTATTCTTTTGTTGACTTTAGAGAAGTTTTTTATGATGTGTCAATGATGAACCTTCGAAATAGGTAGAAAAGTTATGAGTTCATATTCAGTGTAGAGTTGTTGCAACAAGCTTGTATGACAATTTTATTGCGAAGTTAGAAACACCAAGGGTTAGTTAGAACAAATTAACCTGCAATTTATGAGTGAAGTAAGATTGTCCCTTATTGCCCACCCTTTTTGACATACATTGACAAGTTAGAATGTTGTTTGGAAGAAGGATGGTTTTGGCTTAACTCTTGCTCATATATTCATCATCATTCTTCTTTACATTGACAATATTGTTCTTATGGTGAGGAGTACTTATGATCTCAACAAGCATTTAAGAATCCTCAAGGATTTATTTTCTAGCATGGGCGTGATTGTCTACATTGATAAAACCAAAGCTATGATAATTAAATCCAAAATTATCGCTTACAATATTTTTGTATACAAGCTCAATTGGAATTATAACATTGAGAAAAGGATAAATGGAGGGTGGAAACTTATCACGAGCTTGAAGATAATTGCGAATCAGTGGTACTATTTGTTGGGCCACTAAATTTTCATTATTATTACCATTTATTGACATCTATTTCATCCATTTCCATCGTTCTTTTATCACGTTATCTATCATAATTTATCATTTAATTCCATTTTATAATTATTCATGCTCTTATGGATTAGTGATGTTTATTCTCCTTTATTTTTAATAAATTGAAGATTATTATGTATGATTTTTCCAATGATGGTTTATTAATGAATTTGTTATAACATCACTCATGATTTTAGCCTCCAAGTTCTTTTCTAGATTGCAAATTTGATCTCCAACTCATAGTCAAATATTCCAACTCAGAAATTCATTGGGATAAAAAGTGACAATTTTGTGTTGGACTTTTCGGGAAAAATGAAGATGAATCTTGAAAATTTGAGACACGGGTTTTGTGCATAATGGACCAAATTAGTTTTGACATGAGAAGTTTTCCAAAATTCATTTTTGATTGAGAGAAATGAAAGGTTCTTTGAAGGCGATTTTCCCAGATTTATTGTTCTATCTATTTTCCAAATTCTCCTATTTGCAATACCAGATTCGACTTGTTCCAGCTGAATCATGATGGAGAGATCTTTCAGATCTGATATTGTTGATCAATTTGTTGTGGACAATCTACAATTGTAATGGAAATAATTTTGTAACCAATTTAGTTTTAATTTCCCTTTGCTCTCTGTGTATTTAAATGAAAACAGAGATCAAAGAGGGAAGGATGGACAATTATTGAATTAAAGGCAAGGCTCAAAGATTTATTGTATCTATTTCTATTTTTTAATGAAATGAGCTATCAATGGAATTTCCTAATTGTCTACTTGTAATCTGATCTGAATTATTTTTCAAGGCAGAACTGACTCTTGAGCAATTCAGCCCACTACATTGGATGAGGTGTTGCCTTGAACATCTAAAGTAGTTTAGTTGTGTGGTTGTTTCTTTGAATTTCAATTGTTGTTCCTTAAAGTAAATTTCCTTTTTTTAAAAGTAATTTGTTGGCTGCTGCATTTTCCAGATTTGTTATTTCCTGCAATTTCTAAATTTCATTTAATTTGCAGCTCTAGATTAGCATTTGAATTATGTTGGGTGCAATGGGTTAAATTTTCAATTCAGCGAGGTGTGGTTTAATTTAGTAATGATTCAAATCGTGTGATTAACATAATTATTTTCCTATCATTTACTTACTTTCTTCTTTTTAAAGTTAGTATTGCTTTTCAAAACTTACATTTTTACTTTTTGTTGGATGAACTTGGTAGTGTAAAACACAATCATGTAGAACCAATGATTAGTTGTTGGTAAATGTTTGCATATATTTTGCAGACTGCCTTGAAACAAAACTTCGTTCCTCAGATTGATAATTAGTGTTCGGGTGATTAGTTGTTTTTTAAGCAATTAATTTCCCTAGCACTATTCCATGTAAAGAAATAATTCCATAGTGCTATGGAATTTTAGAGCATCCCAAATCAATGGTAATTGTAAATCAGTGGTACTATGGATTTCAGATCCATACATTATTTATTTACATGGAATTTTAACTTGGCCAAGAGAGCCTTCATCGCTCACCTCCCTAGCCTATGTTACAATGAAGTCTTCCTAGCCTTTTTGAAGGCTCCAATACATGCAAACCCATGGGCAGAAAACCATGGGTACGCTATACCATGTGCTCGAAACCACCATTGTTTAATCTAGTCAATTTTGACTCTATCTCTTAGTCAAGTTTATTTAACATCCCCCCCTTAAACCTTGACTTGGGATCTCTCTAACTAATTCTAGCCAAATCTTCAAAGTGAGTCAACCCCGCTCACTCTAGCCCATACCCCCTCAATGATTATACCTGGGGTATCAATTAACTTAGCATCCCCCTATCACTTAGGTCTAACCCAGACTTTATCGACAATTACCTATTGGTATGCATGCCTTATCGGGCCTTACAACAATATGCATGTAACAACCTCGGGTTAAAATTCAATGTAAATAAATAATGTATGGACATTATGAAAGCAAAAAAATAAAACCAGTGTCATGGGACACACATTCCAAGTTGAATGAGGGGAAAAACATTACATTGGGATACACTTGTGGTTAATTATTTATTTATTGGCTATGGAAATTGGCATTGGCATTGTCAAGGGGGAATGCAATAAATAACAAATTATTTATTACAAACTAGCAAGGACATGTGGCAAGGATGCAAAACAAATAAAAGAAAATGAAATAATTCTCACTTCATCAGGTGGGGAAGAGGAAGAGACAAGAAAAGAAGAAAAATAGTAAAAGAATATGCATGCAAGGAAAAATGAAGAAAAATAAAAGAAATTTGGGGGACATGATTCTAGCATTCTTTTTGGGGAAAAAGAGAAGGGAAGAGAACACACCACAACAGGAGAGAACACTAGAGCATTGGGACACAAGGAAGGGAGACAAGAAAGAGGCAAGAAGGAATAAGCAAGGAAAGCAAGGAGCGCAAGAGGAATTCATGTTGCGGCCAAGAGGAAGGTTTGAACAACAATACGAAAGGGCAAAAATCAAGCAAAGAAAAGAGCAACCAACATGCGTATTTTTGCAGGTAACATTGTGCATGTTTAATTTATCTTGATGGGATTACGATCCATGGTTTATGCATTGGTTTATTGGTTATTTTGTTGTCATTGGCATGGAGATTTGCCTAGATTGACAATTATGTACAACCTTGCCTGTGTCATTTCCTAGATAGTCATGATGTAGTGGGTTTCTTATTTTGGTTGAGCTTTGGATGGGAATAGATTTTGGATCCTGGTTGAGCTAGTCTCAGGAAAATCCCAAGGGTTGAGGGTGAATATGATTTTCTTTGTGAAGCTCTTGACAGGTGGGTGGAAACAGGAAAATTCCTCTGGGTATGGTGAAGAAATTTTGAGGCATCTAATCTTGTATTTCTTTTGGTGATTTTTGGACCCAGTATTGGGTAAAGTCGTTGTGGTATGAGGGTGGAGGTGGTTTTCCTCTGGAATCCTTGTATGGTTATGTTTTGGTTTATCCTATGTGATCCCACTTTCATGCTTGGTACATGGCACGAGGGTGATCGAATGGAAGAAAGATTTGGTTCAACCCAATCTATGGTTGGGTGGTACGTGGAAGTCCCTGACTTGGTTGGCACTATGCATATGTTATTATGTGATATTCTTTAATGAGATCAATGAGCAAAAGTATTGGCTATGGTGTTGATTATGTGACTGGTTTTTCATGGCTTCATTTTGGTTAAGTGTATGTTACATGCATGGTATATTTCTTGTTATGTGATGTGCTCTTGTTATTGATCTTGTTTGTGTTTATCAAGCTCTTGGATGATTTGTATGATTGTATGTGCTAATCTTTGTTGTTGCAGCTAAGTATGAGAGGGTGGTAAGCCTTCTTGATGAACGCCCAATAAAACTAATGAAACGATGAACTATTATACATTCATGACCTACTTGTGCCATAGCCACAAAGTGTTTGTATAAATGAATAACTGTTGTTGAGAAACTATGAGCAAGAATAGAGCCTAAGAACGAAGTACACAGACTTGTACATGATATTGACAAAGTTTTAGACATTACTGGACATTTATGGGTAGTTGGTTGAATGATGGTCTTAAAAATCCTAGAGCAAGTCCGCGATTGCACTGTCTGAACGAGGAAATCTCAGCTCAAGCCGCATTGAGGATGGGTTATGTGTGTGGTTGGAGGCCTTTAGTTGCACTAACAGACCTTCATGTGAGCGGCTTGGTTGTGATCTAGGTTAAAGATTGGTCAGGCTCAGGGAAATGATCACCAAGGGAAGTTAGGTTGATGACAGTGTGGTCATGTGTCTTTGGGTGGTTGCAACAAGTTTTGGACAAGTGGGCCCCATTTCCATAACTAAATCTTGGAGGTTGGGTCATGCATAGTAACTCTCGGCTCATGTTTACCCTGGTAAGTAGGTTAAAATGGAAAATGTGGGTGGGGTGTTATAATGCCCATTTACATGCAATAATTGACTCCATTATAATCGTTTTTTATTGTTATTGTGTTGACCCATCCTCTCACCTTATCATTGCTCCCATGCTCTCCTCTTGCATATCCTGGCCATCACCAATGCCCTCGGCCACTTCCTTAGGAACTACCGAACTTCACAACTGATCTTCACAAATCCAAGTGCCAACCTGAGCTCTGCAATGTTGTGTAACTCACCCACTATGTATGGTTAACACAATGAATAGGGGATTCATAATTTCCTAATATACCCTCAAATTAGGATATGCCCTAATTCTTTGTGGCCTCGCAGTTTGTAGAAAACATGAACACCAAGTGAAAAACCCTTGCAGTTAAATCATGCCACCTTGAACCATTAATCAACTCCCTGGATTCTTCTTCTTCAATTGACTCTGCACCAGCCAAGTGCCCTCGCTCACCATGATCCTCATAAGTAATATCTCAAGTAACATATTTGAACATTAAATCTATCGCAAAGAATAATCACTTCGGATCTAACGTATTCGTCAGGCATAAATTGCTCGTAAATTTTTTGTTGTCATGGAAGACATAGATAAGAGGAAATTTCCTAGTTGATAGTATTTTTACCACTGCACAACAACACCCATCATAGCTTTCACAATTTCCAAGCAACATAGGCATTGAGAGATCTTGATCCAAAGTTCCTACACCAATGGTATTAATCCACAAAGCCACATTTGTCAATGTCATGGCATTTGGGCCTGAGTTACTGTCTGGACACGTGATGAATAT
Organism: Pinus taeda; assembly: GCA_000404065.3. Classification (NCBI taxonomy): domain Eukaryota; kingdom Viridiplantae; phylum Streptophyta; class Pinopsida; order Pinales; family Pinaceae; genus Pinus; species Pinus taeda. Next base: position 268,968 of record APFE030366466.1, on the reverse strand, counting down.
CCTATTTCCATAGCCCCAAAGGTACTGAGCGCAATGCCATCTCTACAATAAAGCATCGTGACTTTACCCAAAACATGAACGTCGTCCTGCACAGCCTGAACTAAAACACTGTGAAGTCTAGAAATCCTTGTACATCGTCATTCCACCATAAACTACACGAATATGATACCTTTGTTATGCCTCCAGTACTTGTGCCTTCCCACTCATCCACTTGCATTGCCACACAAAGTGATCTTTTGAATTCAGCTCTCAAACTATAGTCGTGCAGTTTTCACGATCATATTATTTGTGCATATTCACCTCAACAACCCGACAACGTCACTTATATCAATACTCCTCATAACACATTTGTTTGGGGTATCTTTCTAATGGACCCCATTCTCCTGGCCACAGGGATCCATTATTCCCTTAAAACCAATCAGTTTAAACTTAATTGTTTGAGTATCGTATCATCAACCGTGTATTGCCTCTTGTCCATAAACACCATAGTCCTTGTGCCCAAAATTGCAAACAAATTTTGCGTCCTCTTCCGTCTTTGGAACCCTCAAGGGGATTCCCTGTGGTTTCTATTGTCTCCAAAGCAACAACGCACGTAAAAATCCAAATAATTCATCATTTTAATCCTATGTTCGACATTTTTTGGACCTTGCACATAACTCCATTCATCAAGCTCTAAACCCTTGATAATAGAGTTGTCCCTCTAAAGCCAATATCTGGCTTTAATACCAAATGAATAATTTTTAACGGGAGAGCATTAATTATTTACTGAGATTTACTGAGAATAAAACTTAAAACCAATAGCAAACACATTCAAAGATAATGCACAAAATATTTACCCTAGGAAAACCCCAACTCTAGAGAAAAACCTAGCCCACTGAAATGTCATTAGATCCCTTAGCTAAAACCCCGGCCAACCCGGCCAAGTGAGCCTTCACCGCTCACCTCCTTGGCCTACGTTACAATGAAGTCTTCCTAGACTTTTTAAAGGCTCCATTGCATGCAATCCCTTGGGTACGTTATGCCACGTGCCCGAAACCACCACTGTTTGACCTGTTCAACTTTGACTCTATCTCTGAGTCAAATTTACCTAACATATAGAGAATCATGGAGAAAAATAGAGTAGATCCAAAATATTTTTAAAAATTATAATCTCAAAATTAAAAGTTATACTATCCTATCCTCTTTAGAAGTGAACCTTCCCCTCATCGAGAGCATGGTTATGAATAGGTATTCAATATAGAAGAGTAAGTTAAACAACAAAGAAAGAAATATGCTTTTGAAAATTGCTTTAAACTCCAACTGAAAACACCTACGACTAAAGCAATGATGACACAAAGACACCAAGTCTTGGCTAAATCATTGAAGAATAAAGGGAGAGATAATTTTGTAAAATAATGATAATATTAAAAACGTTATTACATCCAAATTTAAGGAGAAATTACGGTGCAATAAATAATTAGAGGATAAAAGAATTTGATATGTTATAAGGAGGTGATCAACCCTAATCTTGAACATCAAAAATATCTCTTTTCCTTAGGCTAGCATAAAGGAGAAAACTAACATCATTAAAATAAGAACAAATCCTCAAAAGCTCCATAGTAAATTTGGTTCTTGGACATTTCTAAAAATGTCGAAGGATGGAATAGCCTATTATCTTTGTGATACTAAGAGTGTTACAAACAAAAAGCATTTTATCTTAAAACTTCCTACCTATACCCAAATTAGATCTCAACTTCAAAAGAATTGTCATAATACCAACCTTTCTAAATCATCAAAAATATAGTGATTTTGGAATGTTTCTCTCAAAACTTTTCAAATACACAAATAGAATTTTAAATATTAACCACCACCATCATTATTATAATAAAAATATAATAATGATCATATATTAAAAAATAATAAAAAATAATATTAATTTATTCGAAAACTATAGATTAACATGATGACAATTTATACTATTAACATTAATTATAAACATACACTCGTTTGGAAATCAACTTTTACAATTTTTAATACAAGTGCGGTCGTATAAATCTACCTTATTTATAACCAACCTAGATCCATCTTACCTCTAGATCTATCAAGCACCAAGAGGGATCAAATCTCTCGAGGTGCAAACCTCTTTTTTGAGTGAAAAACTTGAGGAAAGGTTTGCACCTCGAGAGATTGGATCCCTCTCAGTGCTTGATAGATCCAGAGTTAAGATGGATCTAGGCTGGTTTCAGTCGTGTGCGGTCATACAAAATTTGTTAAACATCTAATTATTTTGATCATTTTAAATATGCTAAATATGTCTAAGATTAATTTGGTCAATTTAATTTTAAATTTGCTTAGTTAGCTCGGTTTTTTGAGATGAGAGAGACTATTAGTAACTTGAATGATGAAAAATAATGAAATAAAAGATTTAAGTGCAAAGTGACAATGTAACAATGTTGAATGATAGAAAATGTGAATAATATGAGTAGCAATTGCCCCTAAAGGTGCAAAAGAAAACAGAAGGAATCAAAGATTTAGAAAGATCATATCGCCACGAACATAACACAGTGTTAAATGCATGCACATAAGATCTGCCAAACTATCCAATGTAAGCAGCATGAGGTGAGCGCATTGTTCCATAAAATAATGATAGAACTTTCTCAGTTGTATCAAGCCCAATTATTTGTCTTTTAATACCATATGGCCCTCCCCATTACAATATTCTACAGGCTTAGTCTCCACTAAGGTGAGGCGTTGGCGTCGGGCTCATAGAACTCCAGTGTCTTGATCATATAAAACTCCACCGTGAATAAGTGAATGTATGATCGCCCATTGCTAGTGAGGGCAAGAAAGCCTAGATATTATTTTGCCACAGTGTCAATGGGAGATATGTGGGGCATCATGATGAAGGCTAATCCATTTGTCTTTTATTCTTATACAATATACAAACGTCAGCCCATCTGATGGACGAAATTACAAAAGACACCATGGACATGCATGCGGGTATTTGGGAGCATAAAATAAAGAAGTAGAGAAATTTTCCAAAAGTTGTTTCAGCTAAATAACTGGCATAGACTGCGTGGTTTCCTATTTATTGTGGAGTGAATGAGTGGGTCATTATTTACTATTAACATATTTAAAATTAAGTGGATCATTTTATAAGGAAAAGAAACAATAGTACTGGTGAGCAGAGTGAGGATGAGGGATGAGGTTCCATGTGGGAGGGTCCTTCTAGCTGGAAACATGACCATGCTCCATCAAAAGTTGGAATGGATGGTGCAACCAATTTAGAATTAAAGCTACATGGGCCTTCTTAAGCATGAAAAGTTGGAACGCACTTATATATAAGAAGGAGCATGGCCTTCCAATGAATATACTGTAGAAATTTCACCTGTAGAACAAACCGATATATGCAATGTCCTAAAGCATAATACTTGTTCTACTTCTACAAAACATTAAGCATAAGCATAATCGAATTCATGAGCAACATCAAGTAGAAACATGCATAACTGATCAAGAGAAATAATCACACATAACACAAGATATATCCAGGGGAAAGCACCAGCATAAAACCCCAACCATGTATTATCATCAAGTGGAAATCCTCTTCATAATACAAGAAGAATTAGCTCTCAAGTTATTCAGTTCTCAATGAACTATGAAGATATGAAGATATATCTCATGAACCACCCAAGCCCTGTTTATATAGGCTTTCCCTATGGTCCTTACGTAGTTTTCTTAGGAAATAATAGCAAAAGCATATGCTATTAATTCCAACATACCAAAAACAACCAATGGTCCAACTACGTATTCCTTGAGAACACTAGTTCCTCAACCATGCAAAAACTACTTACTAGAAATAGTTAAGCATCTGATAGTACATTGTCCCACATATGATCTCAACTGGGTCTCTAACAGAACTAACATGCAACGGTTATCCATGAGTGAATCCTTAGTTATCTAAAATAATAGTTGTCACATGCATGCAAGCATTAACAAACCATATTTATTATTTTAACAACTTGTTAAAATAATCTAACTGAACTTGACTAGTTAGAACTAAGTCAACTGATTCCCTCATTATAGAACTCATGCTTATTCCCTCAATCATTGGAGGAAACTCATGTGCATGCTCACTACATTGTCCCACATCTAATCTCAACTGGGTCTCTAACAAAACTGACATGCAACAGTTATCCATGAGTGAATCCTCAGTTATCTAAAATAATAGTTGTCACATGCATGCAATCATTAACAAACCATATTTTATTATTTTAACAACTTTTTAAAATAATCTAACTGAAATTGACTAGTTAGAACTAAGTCAACTGATTCTCTCATGATAGAACTCATGCTTATTCCCTCAATCAATGGAGGAAACAAATGTGCATGCTCACAAAGACTTCAAATTCGAATTTCCTTAATTAATTAACTCAACTGAATTAATTAATTAATATTTCAAACTGTTGTTAAGACCAAAATTAATTTTACTTCCTATAGATAGACTAGGGACTGCTATAAACAGGAAGGGACCCAGAAATTTTATTTTTAGAACTTTCTACTTTTAACAGTTTCACCTCTCACCCAATGTGGCCAATGACCTCACCGACCAAACTGCTATTTTTAGACACGCTAAATTTATAATTTCTTGCTGCACACTTTTCAACACTCCCTCTCAACAAGAAAGGGATTATCAGCAACCCCGATCCTATCTCTATGGAACTCAAACTTGCCATGTAACAATGCCTTTGTCAAAATATCTGCATCCTGTTCCTCGGTCGAAATATACTGCAACATCATGATCCTCTTGACCACACAATCCCGTAGATGATGATAGCAGATATCTATATGTTTGGACCTATCATGAAACACTGGATTCTCAGAGAGTTTAATGTAACTCTGATTATCACAATATATCACCATCGGATCCATCATCTGACCAAACAATCCCACTAGGATCTTCCGCATCCAGATGGCCTCACATGCAGCCTGACTTGTTGCCACATACTCTGCCTCCGCTGAGCTAAGTGCAATTGATCTCTTCTTCTGGCTATACCAAGAACTGCAGCTGATCCAAGGTTGAAGATCCCTCCAAAAGTGCTCTTCCTGTTTGATGGACTACCTTCCCAATCTGCATCTGTGAAGCCTTGAAGCTTCACTCCCTTTGTCCGCTTGTACCATAATCCATACTGTGTAGTTCCTCTGAGATATCTTAGCACATGCTTTGCCACCTTCCAAAATAACGTGGTTGGCTAAACCATAGCTTGACTCAGCTGGTTCACTGCAAAGCAAAAATCTGGTCGTGTGTTCACTAGATACATGAGTGAACCCACAAGTTGCCAATAAACTGTAGCAGCTACTACCTCACCTGAAGTAGCATCCTGCATCCTCCAGTTACCTGCTAGAGGAGTTTCCATGGGCTTGCACATATCCATGTGGAAGCGCCTTAGTATCTCATTGGCATACTTTCCTTGAGAAACAAATACTTCCCCATCTCTCTGCCACACCTCGATGCCTATAAAGTAGTGCATGAGGCCCATGTCCTTCATCTCAAACTCTCTTCCAAGATCCTTCTTGCAAGACTTGATCAACTCATCATCACCTGTCAAAATCAGATCATCGACATAAAGTACAATAATCAATAGCTTACCATCTACAATGATGTGATAGAGGTTCGCATCCGCTTCACTCTTGGTGAAGCCCAACCCAGTGAAATAGTTGTCGATCCTAGTATACCAAGCATGGTGTGCTTGCTTCAGCCCATACAATGCTCGCTTGAGCCAACACACATGTGACTCACGATCGAAGGTCTCAAATCCTTTGGGTTGCTCAATGTATACCTCTTCCTCAATCTCCCCATTGAAGAAAGTTGTCTTCACATCCATCTGATGGATCTTCCAACCCATCTGTGCTGATAGTGCTAGAATCGATCTGATCAATGAGTACCTTGCAACAGGAGCAAAGGTCTCATCATAGTCAATCCCCTCAACCTGTGAGAAAGCACGGGCAACAAATCTTTCCTTATGTTTCTCAATATTGCCATCAGCTGCCTACTTTACCTTGTCAAGCCATCGGGAAGTAACCACTGACTTGTCCCTCGGTCTAGGAACAACATCCCATACATTGTTCCTCATGATAGAATCATACTCCTCTACCATCGCATCCATCCAAACTGGCTGCTGCATTGCCTCCTCAAAAGAAGAAGGCTCGGTCGCTACATACTCCCCAACCAGGGCCATGTAGCCAGTGTATCTATCGGGAGATCTCCTCTGTTTGCGATGAGAGGATGGCTACCCCACATTCTCTCTTGCATCATGCATCAATCTGTCAGCGTCCCAAGAGTGTTTCTGCCCCTCTCTGGAAGACTCTCCAAAAGTGGTGATCTCCACCATTGGAATCTCTGCATGTGGCTTCTCTACATCATCAAGAGGCTCCTCCTCCATAGGAACTAGTAGTTCCTCATCATCACCATGCAACTTGAGCTCCCTCTCAAGTGACTCTCGCATGGCTCGCTGCTCATCAAACTTCAGATCCCTGTGCACTATTGTCCTCTTACTAGCAGGCAGAAACACCTGATAGTTATGAGGTGTATCCATATACCCCACAAGTATTCCCAACTCAACTGTTGGGTCTAGCTTCTTCCGAGCATCTTTGGTCACATGACAGTAAACTGGTGATCCAAATATATGGAAGTGACTTACATCTGGCCGCTTCCCTGAAAAGGCCTCTATAGGTGTCTTCATCCCCAAAATAGGATGAGGACTTCTGTTCAGAAGATACATTGTTGTATTGCATGCCTCAGCCCATAGATGAAGTGGTAGGCTTTGGTCATGTAACATCGCTCGAGCTGCTCCCACAATAGATCTGTTCTTCCTTTCGTCCACCCCATTCTGTTGTGGGTTATGAGGTGCCGTGAGTTCCCATTTAATTCCTTCTGAAGCACAGAAGTCTTTAAACTGTTGGGAAACATACTCTCCACCGTTATCACTCTGCAAGGCCTTTATCTTCTTCCCTGATTCTTTCTCTACCAAATATTTGAACTCACAAAACTTCAAGAAGGTTTGATCCTTCTTTTACATGAAGTAGATCCAACATCTACGAGAAAAATCATCTATAAAAAGAACAAAGTACTTTTGCTTCGTGGTGGAGGCTGTAGAGAAGGGCCCACATACAACTAAATGAACTCGATCCAGAACTACTCTTGCTCTACCATCCCGATCATGAAAGGAAGCCGTCGCATACTTACCCAGAGTACAACCTTTGCATGTGCTTATCTGCTCCAATTTGCACTTGGGTAATCCGGTAGAAATTTGTTGCATGATGTTCAAGGCCCCATGATGCAAGTAGCCCAGTCTCCTATGCCATAACTTGCCAATATCTTGACCGTGGACCTCTTCTATCTTGGAACTGAGAGCAACACAATCTTCTACCTGTAACTTGTAGAGATTCTTAATTTGAATCCCAATCTGTTTGGTCTGTCCAGTGCCGATTTGCCTTAGGAAAACCTTTCCCAAATTAAATACTACATCATAGCATTTATCCTCAAGCATAGCAATAGACACAAGATTCTTTTTCATCCCTGGTACATACATAACATTAGAAAGAGTGAGGGCAGAACCATGCTCCCTCTGAAACATAACCATACCTCTACCTGAGACACAGTATTTTCCGTCATCACCCATCTCGATCTGTATCTGGAGATCCTTCTCCTCCAAAGTGCTGAAAAGATTCTTGTCATCTAACATGTGGAAAGAAGCTCCACTGTCCAAATGCCAAACACATCCCATGCTGGATGAAACCATGCATGCAATAAGAGAGAAATCCATCTCAAACTGTGAAGCTAGTGCATCACCATCAGATTCCTTGGAGGGACCTTTCTTCTTGGACTTCCTCTTTGGGCAATTATTAGCATAATTACCCAACTCATGACAATGAAAGCATCTCACCTTCGACTTGTCAAACTTCTTCCCTCCTTGAGAAGACTTAGAATGGGATGCCTTCCCTTTCCCCTTCTTAGCTTTAGAAGCTAAAGCCAAGTTCTCTTCATCATCATGTTTTGATGAAGAAGCTCCATCCATGGTGCTTCATCTGATCTCCTCCTGCATCAAATCTGACCATAGTCGTTCCCAATCTGGTAGTTTGTCCCTTCCATTCATTGAGTCCTGGTAGCTATGCCAACTCTTAGGAAGGCCAAGGAATGCTAGACTCACCATATCCTCATCAGCTGTAGTGACTCCTACGCTTGCAAGCTCATCTCTGTAGGTGGTGAGCTTGTTTAAGAATGTAGAAATAGAGTCACCCTTCTCACACTTGATCTTTCGAAGCTTGTCCTTCAGTGCCAACTTCCTTTGGTCACTGCTATTTTGATATAAATCTTTCAATGTTTTCCACATTGCAAACGGAGACTCCTTCCCATGGAGGCTTGAGACTATGTGATCTCGAACACCCTCCAAGACAATTCTCCTAGCTCTAGCCACACACTTACCCCATTCCACCAGCTTAGTCTTGTCAGTAGGCTTAGGGACTTCTCGATCAATGAAATCCTTAAGACCATTATCTTCCAAAACTGCCTCCATGCAATCCTTCCAAGCTATATAGTTTGAGCTGCCATCAAGGGCATACTCAAGTCTCAAACCGTTGAACGCCATCGATGAAATAGATGTGATAAGAACTTGAGATCTATATTAAGAATAAGAAACTTCGAATTCCTCCTGCTAGTATATTATTCTTACTTGATCACCTGTGCTCTGATACCATGTAGAAATTTCACCTGTAGAAAAAAACCAATATATGCAATGTCCTAAAGCATAATACTTGTTCTACTTCTACAAAACATTAAGCGGAAGCATAATCAAATTCATGAGAAACATCAAGTAGAAACATGCATAATTGATCAAGAGAAATAATCACACATAACAAAAGATATATCCAGGGGAAAGCACCAGCATAAAACCCCAACCATGTATTATCAATCAAGTGGAAATCCTCTTCACAATACAAAAAGAATAAGCTCTCAAGCTATCCTGCTCTCTCTATAATCAAAAGATCTTGATGATCTTCAATCAGAAGATGAAAATCATGGACTACCTAGGCCTCAATATATAGGCCACAAGTCCTCCAATCTCCTATAATAGATCATTCTCCATGCAAGGAATACTTACTAGAAATATCCAAGCATGTGATAGTACACTGTCCCACATCTGACCTCAACTGGGTCTCTAACAGAACTGACATGCAACAGTAATCCATAAGTGAATCCTCAGTTATCTAAAATAATAGTTGTCACATGCATGCAAGCATTAACAAACTATATTTTATTATTTTAACAACTTGTTAAAATAATCTAACTAGACTTGACTAGTTAGAACTAAGTCAACTGATTCTCTCATATAGAACTCATACTTATTCCCTCAATCAGTGGAGGAAATTAAGGATAAATTCCTCAATCAGTGGGACAACTCATGTGCATGCCCACAAAGACTTCAAATTTGAATTTCCTTAACTAATTAACTCAACTGAATTAATTAATTAATATTTCCAACTGCTATTAAGACCAAAATTAATTTTACTTCCTATCGATAGACGAGGGACTGCTATAAATAGGAAGGGACACAGAAATGCTATTTTTAAAAATTTCTATTTTTAGTAGTTTCACCTCTCACCCAATGTGGCCAATGACCTCACTGTCCAAACTGTTATTTTTAGACATGTTATTTTAGCAGGTCTATTTTTAGCACATTCTAAATTTAACATTTCTTGTTGCACATTTTTCAACATGTCCTTCTTATAAACTCTACTTGTTGACCTCCTTGATCAACATCTTGCCATGATATGATGATAGCACCTGAAAATGAAGTTCACTCATGAAAAGACATCATCAGTATTGACATCACCTATTCTATCTTGGGAAAATGTTGATTGTGATGGGATAGTGCACAAGATTAGGAGGCAAGGAGTTAAGGACTAGGCACTAGGGATGCATAGTAGTAAGAGGTAGAGGTAGGGATTTGCAATGTGGGAAAGTCTAGGAGACAAGGCTGGCAAGCTTGATCACTGAGACTATGCAGTGCATAATCATTGAGGAAGAGGATCCATGTATTACATAGTTGAGCACTACAAGGGCTTAAGGATGGCCCTACTATCCACTAAGACTGCACAATGTGTAGTGAGGGCATGGCTAGGCAAGGCATGTAAGAGACAAGAGTGACAGGCTTGAGCATTGTGACTACACAATGTGCAATGATTAAAGAGGAGGCTCAAGGGATTCATACTTGAGCACTATAGGGGTCCATAGGTGACCCCACTATCCGCTAAAACTATGCAATGTGCAATAAAAGGCAAGGTTGATAAAGGACTGCATAGTGGGAAAGTGTAAGCAACAAGGTTGCGGGTACGTGCTCTAACGTTGCTCACTAAATAGTTGAAGGAGGTTGTCCTCTAGATGGGAAAAATGCATAGGTATAATGGGTAAGGATCTCATCATTGAGGCTTAAAAATTCACAATTAACTCATCACTTAGCTAAAAGTTGAATGTGCTCATGAGTTGTGCAGGAGGTGAGGAGAGGGAAGAACTCCAAAATCAACTAAGTGTGAGATTAATGAGACAGGAGAGTAAGAGCATATAACAAGTCTTGAACATGATCACACACACATACACACCCAAGCACATGATAAGAAGATACACAGTGACTAAACTAACATGCATACAATGAAACGATAGTAAAATGACACTTATCTTGAAGTGCGACACTTAAGATGTATATCGGTATGACATGAGTGTTGGATATAACCAAAAGGTGCACTATGTTATGGGAGAGTGTCCAACACATACTGTTATGATATATAGCATCAACTAGTGCAAGAGAGTGCACTGGAGATTCCTCTAAAAAGTCTTTCAAGGTGGTCTTGGGATATGTGAAATCAAACGAAAGCGAAACATGCAAGACTGAAAGAGACACATGCAAAAACAAAAGAAAACATGAGAAACACATGCAAGTCTGAAAACAAGTGAATGCATCACTTTCAAAAGATATAGCAAGCAAAAACAACACATGTAAGAGAAAAACAAAGTGAAAGTGACACTTGCAAAAGCAAAAGCGACAGTTGAGAAATGAAGATGGAACATTTGCAACTAAGAATGCTCCTTATGTTCTAAGAATACTCAAAGCAACAAAGAAACTAATATTTGAAAATGTGCTCTAGACATGACTTTATATAGGGAGAGAAAACATGCAATTAGGGTTAAGTTTTTTGAGTGCACTCAGTGCATGTCAGGAAACTAGGAGTCAAGAGTGAAATGACTACCACTAAGAAGTGTGAGAATGTCGACATGAAGAAGAACACTCTCACTGTCAATAAGGCATGTACAGTTGCTATCTACAGAGGATTCCCTAACATTGTCACTAGGAGTTGCACAACCACTGGGAGTGAGAAATGAACAATCATTGTGGGCACGGAATGTGCAATCACTGATGGTAAGGACTATGCAGTCACTGTGAGCAAGGATTGCGCAGTGACTGTGAGAAAAGGTTTTATAATGACTGTCAATGGAAAGTGCACAATCACTGTTTGCTAGGATTGCATATACATTGTCTCTAGGGACTACACAATCATTATTTCTAGACACTGTGCAATCACCAAGGCATGTTTTAGCTCGTGAATACATTAAGATTTGGGCATGTGAAAGCAAGCATATCAAGACTTAAGATCCCTAAAAGAATACTTGAACACTTAGACCACATGATTGGGCGTTACCTTAAAGGATTGATGGCATGATTATAAGGAGGCTCCAAAATTTGAAGGTAGGAAAAATTTGGAGGGTGTTGTAGCAGTGACAACAACTCCATTCTCTTTCTTCACCTCACCTTGAGACATGTTTACAAGGATAATGGTTAAGAATCGAACCAACAATCCAAAGTTGGTTCAGAATTGGACCCTAATACATGGAAAGTTACAACATCTCAAGCAAGCATCCAAATATAACATTTTCATGACCCTTGGCACTAAATAAGTTCACATGCAACAATGACTTCATCTTCTTTTTCAACCACTAAAAATATCCAAATATCGCAATTTTTGTCTAGATATTTAAGAAGATTTCAAGGATATCCAAGGATTATTTTGAGAAATATATAATGTATATACAACACTATTTATGGACAACTTTATCCCATTTGGGGAACTTCGGTTTACTTTTTTTCATATATATTGGACAATATCATTTTTGCGCCAAAAAGGCCAACAAAAATTCTTAAAACATTTACATACATAATATTTATCTTCTTATTTTTTAACAAGAATGAGTATTTCGATTGTATTGAAAATTGGCACCTGGATGTGGAAAGTACATTAGAAATTACATTGCTTTTGCCTCCCAGAATTCTAAAAATGCTAAAAACCAACCTCCTCCCAATAAGAAAAAGGGGGGAAAAGTCTAACATTAAATCTTCAAATATTTATTCCTATTGCTTCCTCAGAGTAGGAATAAATTTTAACAAAATGCTTGCACAAGAAAATTCTGAAACAAAACATTTATATAAATTGCTAGAAGATGGCCTATCGCTTGGCTTGCAGGGGTTATGACCGAAGTTCTTTCTATTATGATCTTTCTTGCTTCTTGTTATGAGTGGGGAGGAACACTATATTTTAAGCACATCTGAATAGGAAGGGGAAGAAGAGGAGGATTTGAAATTCTTCTCAACCATCTTACTAGCTTCTTCATATTTCAATGCAAGAGAAACCTTTGGAGGAAACTTTTCCACAATAGGAGTTTTCTTTGGAGGATCTTGATCTGGGTCTTCTTCGTCTTTCAAATCAAGAGGGACCTTTGGAACAACATTATTTGGCTATTCCACTTGGACCTCAATATTCTCACCTTCTTCCTCTGGAACTTTCAGGACTTGAAAGCTACTTTTAGAAAGGGGATAATGCTTAGATTCAACCTTACATGTTTATTGTTTTTTATTTGCATGCTTCTTGTGTTTCCTTTTAACTAGAATGAATCCTTTCGTGTTTTCTCCTTGCTCTTCTTTAGGATGAGGTAATGGATTTGGGGAACTTCAAGAAGCTTAAGATTTTGGACAACTTTTCGCAAAGTGTCCATGCTCGTGACACAAATTACACTTTAAAGGAACTTGTTCATAATACAGAGCCTAGAGATGAGACAACCCATCTAGATTTAGTTGAATCACCTCAGGGATGCATTTTGTGAAATCCATTTCAACACAAATTCTGGCACATGAAAAATTGTTCCCATGTTCGATATCACTGGAAATAAATCGACCTAATTTATCTCCTATTTCTTTGTAAATGCCTTCACCCAAGCAAAAAAGAGGGATAAATGGAAATCTAATCCATACAGGTGCAAATGCAATTTCCATCATGGGATTAAATTCCAAAAATGAAAGAGTGAGAAACAAACCTATGATACCCATGAATAAGGACCCGAATTGTAGATTTAGTCTCTATATTCTTGGTTTTCAAAAAGAAATGCATAATACCCATTTCCATAATAGTAATTGCTCATGGGTTCATGATTTTCCCAGTTATCAAAAACCCAATCTTAATGCTGGGAAAAATATATAGGGGGGGGGGGTGCATTTGAATTAGTATTTAAAAACTCACTTAAACTTTTCTTTTCTTAGTTAGATTTATGTATGCAACTATAATGAAGTAAACATGTGTATGTATGTGATTGTGATGCAGACAACTAGCGTATATCCAATTAACTAACTTTTCCATTAATTCATCATCTATTTAACTTGAACCAGTGTATCAGTACTTCATTAGTTTAATTAAACAGTAACCATGTGTAGTAAGAACAAATAAACCATCACACATAAGAAACACGTAAACCCAAATGAACACCAAAAAATTTAGGTGGAAACCCAATGTGGGAGAAAACCACCATCATTGTTGTATGTGTCTTCATCTTTTATTATAATGAAAAACTTCTTACAATATTGTACTGGTGCAAACTCATACCATCACACAGGCACCCACCTGCAGAAGGCTATAACCTTCTCTTGTTTTCCAACACCCACTAGAAGGGAGCTCCAACCCCCTAATTTTATTTACCAGCACCCACCAGAAGGGAGCTCCAACCCCCTGATTTTGTTTACTGGCACCCACCAGAAGGGAGATCCTACCCCCTGATTTTATTTACCAACTACCACTGGAAGGGTGCTTCGACTCCCTTACTAAAGGCTCCAACCCTCAAAACTTGTGTGGACCAAGTTCCATAATTTTCATATTGGATCCACCTGACTTAGAATATCACAAATTGTACGCAACCTTTCATCATATTTTCAAACTATACCCACTACCATCATTTAAGCCCAATATCAAATAATAAACTGAAACCAATCACTATATCAAATCATTGAACCAACTTAATCAGCAAATTGCTGAATAAACCAATTAAACAACCAAAGCAGCTAGATCATCTCAAATCATTATATACTCTTCATCACAATGTCAGACCACTTATTATTCATCACAGAATCCAGATCCTGTCAGTGCACACCCTGGTCAATCTTATGTCAGAATATATACGCTACTATTGTGAGACATGCCCGTGTATATATGTGCTTTATCTTCATATAACCTACATACATATCTCAAAACGTTGAACGCTAAAACTGAAACATTGCACTACTAAAATCAATCACTGAAACACATACTAACCTTATCATAGATCTATGAACAAAATACAAATCTTCTCATAGCAACATCATTACTATTCAACATTTCATAACATATTCAGTTCAACCTCAACCAATGTTGTCAAACACAGATAATCATGAAAGATTTCATCAACATACAACACCAAACACAACAAGACTGATCAGACATCATATACAGCAAAACCCTAGCATATGTGTGCAACCCTTATAAGAAACTTTCATGTATGTATGTGCCTTTCAAGAAGCATACCCATGTACATATATGTCCATCCTGAAAAATCGATATGTGACTACCAAGAAGAATATATGTGTATGTACATGATCTTTCTAAAGAAATCCTGCATACATATCTGTAACTATTGAATCATACCTTCACTGCACAACAAAACATCAATCCAACTCAAATATTGACATAAAATATGAAAGTAAAACATCATGATATCATCATCACAGATATATCAACCCATAAGTAGATTACTCAATTCATAGTCATTTTATATCTATAAGATCTGATCCATCATTACACTCCCAGGTGCAGACTTATTTCAAATCAAACAATTCATCAATAATCCATATCATGCACACACAAAAACACTTTGATCTTCATCTTCTTATATAGCTTAGGCCTTAGCCATTACCTTAGGCCAATTTCGTAGTTATGTTGGTGGTGTTCTTTGATGGGATAAAATATTCTTTGTTATGCTCTTGACCTGTAAGGAGATACCAGAATACCAAATATATGAAGAAAGACAACACAGAGCACAGAACAAAATAAGAAATAACTGCATGTATTTTATTATTCAGAGAAGAAAGCAATGTTCACTTGCCTCTTCGAGGAGGCAACCTCCAATAGAGCAGGGCTTGATTACCCAATAAGACATGACGCTCCTCAATGGGGAGTCTCTATCCTTTATATAGGATTTGTACATGCAATACCATGGGTCAGTACCATGGTTCTCTTAATACCATCTATCTAATACCATGGCCTATTTGCAACTAACTATGGTCCCTTTCTTTAAATGCGGGTCAACCACTTACAATTATTAATATGGTCTTTATTGACTCTTTGACTAACTATAACTATGACTCGACCCTATTACATAAATAAGGGGGTTAGGGTTGGACCCTCTCCCCAAGTAGAAATCATCTCCTAGACCTGTTGTGCAGAAGGCCAATTTCTCAAAGGATGTAATATAGTTGTTTACTATGCATGTATGTCTGAACTTAGTAAGATGACCCAAAAAATTAGATTCACGATCAAAGCAATCACAAATGGATTTTGTGAACACCTGCCAAGTAATTGTCCTTAGATAGCATTTATAATGCCACTACCAACATTGCCATCATTCTTGGTCCAAGTAAAAGCCTCCCACACGTAGTTTAGTTTCATCATCTACGATGTGATTCAGAGTGAAATATTGTTCCATTTGTGCTACCCATATTGACGGATTAGTGTCATCAAATTTTTACATGTCCATCTTGGGAGGTTGAGGGTGGAAATGTTGGTGATTTCCATGGAAGTGAAGATGATGGCTAGATTCTCCTTCATGGTCTTCTTCATTAAAAGCATATGCCTCTTATTGTAATGTCGACTTGCCCTTTGTGATGGTGTCTTGTAATGTATGGATCTACTTCGTTAACTATTTTTCAATGGTCTCCATCTTCTCATTGGCCATAGCTTGAGCTCTGGTTTCTACCATACACACATCCGGGTCACTTGTCGTCACTGTGAAAAAATTTGGGACCACCCGAAAATTGAAGCTGAAAAGTGAATAGTACCATCGCGCTCAGCTTTTCATCCAGATTTTTATGGGCTAAGTCTCTTATAAGCGTTTCGGGCAGGCCTCAGACTTTTTTTACTCTGAGCGAAGTTTTACTCCCCGCTTATCAATACTGCAGTAGCCAATTTCCAGAAAAGTTAATCCTGCCCAATGTCCTAGGAGAATCACCCCAGGGTATAGGAGCCACAAGCCTCCCTACACAAATCATCAGATTTGTCTACGAAACCCTCAACTTCTGAATGTGAGTTGGACTGTGGCAACGACCAAACCCCAACTGCTAGATCTGAATGGTATTGTGGCGGTAGCCCTGAACTGGTGGATCTAATTATTGCAGCGACAATAGAACCCAAACTACTAGATTTGATCTGGCAAAGAAGATGATGGGCAACCTTCAGAGAGATGAGGGAACTATGGTCTTAAGGAGTGTTAGGTGCTACAGATCACAATATACATAAGGGTCCAACAGTAGTACTCGGCCCAATCTTTCAGGGCACTAACTAAGGAGGATCAACCGTACCCTTAGCCGTACTACCTAACTACCCTATCGTACGTGCGAGTAATCTCCCTGAGTGTTGTTCTTGGTGTACTATAGCAGCAAGACAGCCTACATTTAGCTACAGCGAGGTTTCAGGTGAGCCTAGGGGGCTTCTGATATACCCAGAGGGTACGTGGAAGACAATCTATGCATGGTTCTATCTAATGTGCTACTACTCGAAGGGGTAACCACAAGGGTTACAAGGGAGTCCAACAAGTGTGACCACCTCTTGTATTTCTTGCGTGCATGCCTCCCCAAATTCGCAGGTTTATGTGCTCAATGACAAATCCTGTGGTTTAAAGACGCTGAAACACGTCTCTAGCCAAAAAAAAAAATCTGCTAAAAATGGGGATACCACTAGCCCTGGAAAGCGCTCTGATACCACTTGGTATGCTCTTGACCTGCAAGAAGATGCCAGAATACCGAATATATGAAGAAATACAACCCAAAACATATAACAAAATAAGAAATAACAGCATGTATTTTATTATTTAGAGATGAAAGAAATGTTCACTTGCCTCTTCGAGGGGGCAACCTCCAATAGAACAGGGCTCAATTACAAAATAAGACACGACGCTCCTCAATGGGGAGTATCTATCCTTTATATAGTATTCATACATTCAATACCATGGGTCATTACCATGGTTCTCTTAATACCATTTATCTAATACCATGGCCCGTTTGCAACTAACTGTGGTCCCTTTCTTTAAATGTGGGTCAACCACTTAGAATTATTAATATCGGATTTATTAACTCTTTATATAACTATAACTATGACTCGACCCTATTACATAAGTAAGGGGGTTAGGGTTGGACCCTAACATTCGTTGTCGTGCTCATTACTATAGGCCAATACCATGGTAAAGACCCCTGGTATTAAGAATACTATGGTGCGGAAATTGTACGTGACTTTGCTTCACCATAGTTATGTATGTACGCATCTTTGCTTCACAAAACCTATGTATACTTCTTCAAACTTTATCTTTATCATTCCTCTATCTCTGAATTGATATTCAATCTGTACTAGCCTGAATACTCATCCTGCTACCATCATGTCGGCATCTTTATTAAGTAGGTTTCCATCAAGGACAACACATTTGTCATAATGCCAACACTTCAATGTATTCATATCTTACCCATAGGCCAGTAATATTTCCTAATAACCCTCTTTCCTGTAAGATTACCACATTCTTTTTTGCTAAGGAGGAAAACCCCACATCAAAAGAAGGGTTTTATTTTGTCTTCTTCATGAATTTATTTAGGGTACTTAGTTTGCATGCATTGAAACATACAACAAACAAATCACCCTTGACCATTAGCGGGTAGGCTTGCAAGCTCATAAGTAGCAAACTACAATGACGTTAAACAAGATCAGATCTATCACTTTGAAGCGAGGTGGCGATGACCTTATTCTCAAATTCCAAGATCAAAATTTTAACTTTACTAAAGGAGGCTTCCATTAACCAGACGTCATGGTTGTCAACTAGTAGAAAATTGACGTTATCTACCATACAAAGAGTAGAATTTTCCCACATATTTCAAAGAAATTTCCACTCATATTCATTTGTTGGGGATGGACTGGTCTTGACAGAGTAGAGTATCACAATGCAAGGTAGCTAGGGGAACTTTAGCTATAGCGGAGCACGCCCGTAGAGCTCCATCCACACTTAGATGTAATTTTATCTTTCACCAATAAAATTTAAAAACTTTTTTCCTTAAAAAAGGCAGAAAATTGATGTATCCCCCACAAACAAATCACTGTTTTAAGAAAAAATCATTACATTTGTCCATTTATTAAGTTATTTCGAAAATAATTGAATGTTTTCAAACATTTAGGGGACAATTTATATTAGAAAGAGAATGAATTTGTCTACTTATATTTTAGTCTAAAAACAACAAATGAATTAATGAATACAAACTAAATCTTTTAAGACAAATTTATTATTTTTCAATGATACCATTCTTATATTATTAAATTTATATATCGCCTAAATAATAAATAATAAATTAACATTTAAAATTTTTTATACCATTGTCAAATTAAAAGTATTTAATTTTGTGACAAACTTCTCCTTAAAAGATGCCTTTAAAAAGAGGAAAACAAATCAAATATATCACTTGATACAAAGGTCAAAATACATTAATATAATTAAATTTGAATATCACTTACTACACTTGTAAAGTTGATCATAAAACATTCATACGAATTTAAAATTTAAATAGCACATAAACATTGCATTACTTAAACATGGTATAAATGCTAATGCCTTCCATCTGTGTGTGTGGGGTATTTTGTTCCCAAAAAAAAAAAATGTGATAATAATGGGATGCTTTCAACCTTTCTCAATGGTTTAATAGTTTTGGTGAGACAAAGTTCCACCTGGATTTATTCATTTTGTTTGCAAATATGGTCATCCTAATTGTCTTAAACTACGTCAAAACTTTTAAAGATAAAATTCCAAGGTTGAAGTTTCCATTGAGTGGAACTATAACTTATTAGCAAAACTCCTTCAAGTATTTGGGGGATAATTTATGTTGAAAAGAGAATGAGTTTTTCCACTTATTGAATTACTCAAAAAAATAAAGGAATTCCTTTAGTTGTGAATTTGCATAACCCTTGACAACTAAGAATTTTTGTAGGTTTAATTTCAAGATCAATTTCTTGAAGAGTCATCATCAAATTTTCTCTTTAATTGCTTAACTTATTTCGTACCAATATGTTTTTAACAATAGAATAAGGTATGATGCACATACATGAAGGTGAAAATCTAGGTCTGAGCGATAGCAGGTGCTGACTTTGTATCCCCTGCGGCTCGCAACTACACGCACCTTGGTGCTTGGTCGCCAGGGTTTGCGTCCATATTTCTCAGACCTCCATGTAAGAGACGAAGGGGGGTTCTGGTGCCCCCTCCTTTTGCAACATGGTCACAGACAACTATAATGATCTAGATTCATCCTTCTTCACCAAGATAACAACCTACAATGCATTTCATTCATCCAGAACAAGCCTCTCAGCGAAAGGAAAACGACAGGAAACCAGTAAAGATGCAAGGACCCTACCTGCTGAAGGAACTACCTCTACAAAATCTTTGGTTCTGGTGGAAACAGAGGAAGACCAACCCCAAAAGGCAAGATCAAAAACAAAAATCAACTGCAATCTGAAAGCCAAGAAAATTCTTGTGCTAGAAATACAAGACCCTGATGTAGCAATATATAGAGACTATATGCAGGAGCACACAGTCATCTACAAGTTCATGGGTATTCGGCCCACATAAAAAGCCCTAAATTGGTGGATTCAAACCAAATGGAAACCAGAAGGAGAAATCAGGCTTCAACTAGGCTCAAATGGATTATTCACAGTCATCTTCAACCTCCTGGAAGACATAAATAGGATTTTCGAAGGAGGTCCCTACTTCTTCAGCTTTGCAGGACTTTACATGAGATTTTGGAAAGAGAACTTCACCCAGAGAAAGAGGATTTTACAAGGGTCTCGGTCTGGGTCAGACTTTACTCTCTGCCAACCGATTATTGGGCAACTTTAGTTCTCAAGGAAATAAGAGACGAACTAGGAGAATATATAAAGATGTCAGAGGGCACAAAAAATGGACATTATGTCTCCTATGCCAAAATCTATGTCTACATCGATGTCTCGGGAGCCCTACCAGAGGCAATAAAACTGATATTCAGAGATGAAGTGGCTTTAGAGCATCGACTATGAACACATTCCATTCCACTGTAAGAAATACCATGAACATGGACACCTTTTTAGGGAATGTCCACAAAACAAAACTCCTCAAAATAGTGATCAAACTCACAAGAATAAATATGAACATGGTTTCACCAAAGTCGTTTCAAGAAATAGGAATGAAAATAAGACACGGGGAAAAAATATCAACATCGGGCAACAAGCCCAAACAAATATGAGGCACTGAACAAAACGCAAGAAGACCCTCTCTCGAAAAGAAAAAATAAAGAGGATGAAACTAGAAATCTACAAAACACATAAAATCAAGAGAAAGGAGCGCACGACTCGTGACACATACATGCAGAAGACAACACCATATAGGAATATACTAAAATGGAACCAGCATTGTTGGAAAACCACCCCATAGGACAATGCGATAGAGGAGGCACTGGAGGGAGTTTACCTATTATCGGTTGCGGAAGAGTGGAAGAAAAATGGTCTAACAGCGATTCTAGGAGACCAAAGTCAGAAAATAGAAGGATATTATCTCCTATAGGAAGAATTAAAACAAATCTCAAACCAAAATCCACATGAGGACAGAGTAGCAAATGACATACTAGCGAATATGACAGCGGGAAAATATAACCCAAAATGGCCAAGCAGGAAGAGAGGAAGAAAAATGACCAGTCAACTCCTTCAAGAACTCGGTGCCAGACTCCTAAATGAAGGAAAGGTAAAGGCCCTCACCCTAACTCCTCTCCATTATCAATTAATTGCATATCTTGGAACATTAGAGGCCTCAATGGTCCTATGAATAAGAGAGTCTTAAAAAACAGGCTCATAATTGATAAATCAGGTATTTTTATTATTCAAGAAACTAAACTTGATATGTTCAATCTCAACCTTCTCCAAAAAAACTACTTCAAATCCTTCAGTTATACAGCGAACTCCGCTATTGGGTCGGCAAGAGGAATCTTGACATTGTGGAAAAGCTCTCAGTATGAATTAACCTCCTATGTAGCTACCAAGAACTCCATCACAATAGTACTGAAAATCATTGGTTCCAATGACAATATTTGTCTAACAAACATTTATGCTCCTCATAGAGCCACTGAAAGAATCAAAATGCTGCAAAATATCAACCATCTTTTGGAATCCATCCACCTACCTTTCAAAATTATAGCGGGGGACTTCAATATGGTATTGAACCTCGGGAAAAAATAGGAGGTCTGTGTAAACTTGAAAAAGGCTCAAAACCTTTTAGTCCACCATAGATGGGCTCAGTCTAATAGACATTCCCGCAAACAATGGTACCTTCACCTGGAACAATGGATGGGGAGGAGACCGGTAAATAGTCTCTAGACTTGACCATTTCCTCCTTTCTGAAGAAATTTATCTGACCTCCTAGGAAACAGAGGCTAGGATCCTCCCTCAATCAGGTTCCGACCATTAGCCCATCTCCTTGAAAGTCCAAATTTCATTGGGCCCAAAAAATAGGCCCTTCATATTTGAATCCCTCTGGCTTGAGAACCTATATTTTATGGAAAAAATAAAGGAATGGTGGAGAATCCCCATGCCTCAATCAGGAACCAAGATGTATCAATTCCGCAAAAGGTTGAAACTCATAAAAAACAAGATCAAAATATGGAACAAAGAAACAATTTTTAACATCTTTACTGATAAAAAAAACCTATAACAAAGAATGGAAACTCTCCAGCAGCAAATCATTAGCAATGGCATTAATTATCAAATGAAGCAAGAAGATCTCAATCTCCAAAAACTCTGGGAGGAAAGGGTCTCTCCAGAAGAAAAACTATGGCAGAAAAAATCCCACGTTGACTGGCTCAAATGCGAGGAAAGAAAAACAACCTTATTTCACCGTTCTATGATACAAAATAGAAGATATACCAGGATTCTGGGCCTAAAAACTAGAGCAGGGAACCTAATCCACAGTCATGAGGACATTGCTATCGAACTAAACCAATTCTTTAGCAATATCCTTACTAAACCAAGAATAGACAGAGCAAGGGCTATACAAAAAATTACCATCAACATTTTGGTCATCCTCACCCAAGACCACAAAAAAATTCTCCTAAGAAAAGTCTCTATGCAAGAGGTTGACGAGGTTGTTATGTCAATGCCAAGTGGAAAATATTTGGTACCAGAAGGCTTCACCATCGATTTCTTCAAAGCATGTTGGCCCCTAATTGAAGATGGGTTCATGCCTTGGTGGAGGAATCTAGAATCCACAAATCTGTTCTAAAGGCTCTAAATGTAACTTTTCTAACTTTAATTCCCTAGGAAGAAGGGGATGACTCTCTGGATAGATTTCGTCCAATTGCTCTCTGCATTGTCATCTATAAAATCGTTTTGAAATTCCTAGCCAACAAAATAAAAGTTTCCCTTCCTGTCCCTATACCCCTGCATCAATATGGTTATGTGGAAGGTAGACAAATTTTGAATAGCATCATCCTCTCCCATGAGTTGATCAATTCCCTTAAAGTCCAAAAAAATCTAGGCATGGTGATGCAATTGGACATGTGAAAATCCTTTGACAAGATCAGCTGGGATTATATGAAAGGTGTCCTAGAGGCTTTTGTCTTTCATAAGGATTGTATAAAGTGGATCATGGCTATGGTCGCTGAAGTGTTTTTTTCAATTCTCCTGAATGGATCCCCTTCTCAACCTTTTTTCCCTTCTAGAGGTATTTGATAGGGGGATCCCATTTCTCCTTTCCTTTTCGTCCTTGTGGCCGAAGGCCTCAGTAGATCGATTTTTGGTTGCTTCTTCCAGCAAAGCCCTTTTAGGTCTCAAGCTCCATGCCTCTACTCCTCCCTCCACTCATCAATAATTTGTTGATGATACCTTGTTAATGGGCCTCCCTACGATCAAAGAAGCCTCTTCCTTCAAGGCCATCCTATCCAAATTTTCAGAAGCTTCAGGTACCTCTATAAACATGGAAAAATCCAAATTGTTTTTCTTCAACACCCCCTTGGCTATTCAAAGGAACATTGCCAGAACTATGGAATTTCAAAAATGTTGCCTCCCTTCCAAACACTTTGGAATCCCCTTAACCAACAAGCCCCATGCCCAATCCATTTGGGAAGATATTATCACCAAGAACGGAAAAAAACTAGCTATCTAGACCTTCTATGCCCTCAATTTCGCTGGTCGATTGGTCTTAGTCAAGTCTATCTTGCAAGCAATACCCCAGTATATGTTTTCCACTCTGGCTACTCCCAAATCCATATCCAACAACATTAGGAACCTCCAAATAAATTTCCTCTGGGGGAGCACCAAAAATAAGAAAAAGTGGGCTCTAGTGGCTTGGGACAACCTTTGAAAACCAAAAAACGCAGGTGGACTTGGCTTAAGGGACACGAAAACATTGGGGAAAACCCTTATAGCCAAAATTTGGTACAGATGGTTGGAAAACCCAAACTCCCCCTGGGGTATCATCTAGAAAGTGAAATACATCCCAACCCATTCAATTGAGCACCTCATCAAGCTCAATGGGAATATCAAAGGCTCGTTTATATGTAACCAAGCTTGGGATAACAAAGAAATCATCGAGAATCACAGTTTTTGGGAAACTAGCAATGGCAAAAAAGCCCTTTTTTGGGAAGATGCCTGGCAGCAAGGTCAAACTTAAATAGAGATTAGTTTAGACAGATTTGTAATACCATGAAAGACAAGGAAAGAACAAAGTTTTCCACTACTGGAAACCTTGCAATGGCAGGGACAAATGGAGGGAATGGCTAGAAGAATCAGAATGGGAACCTATACCAAATCAATTAGATTGGCTAGAGCTATCGAGAGAACTCCAAGAAAGACAGATACAACTTGCAATAGAAGTAGAAAAGATCAGATGGGGAAATAATGCAACAAATCACTTTAATCTCAAAGAGGCATATGGTTACATGGCTCTCCATGATCAAATCCAACCTAAGCGTAAGTGGAAAACTTTGTGGGAGAGAAAACAATGGCCTAAAATCACCCTATTCTTATGGATAACCATGCAAAATAAAATATTAACAAGTGATAACCTAAGAAAAAGAGCTTTCATCAGTCCCTCTATAAGTAACCTCTACAAAAAAAAATGAAGAAACTGCCAACCACTTGTTGAATGAATGTGTCTACTCTAATAATCTATGGGTTTGGGTCAATATGGTTTTCAATGACTCAGACAGGGATATTTCCTCTATCATAAACACCATCAAGAATTGGAGAACTTCTTTTTCCCTCAATCCTCTAGTGAATAGAGCTTGGAATTTAATCTCAGGAATTTTACATTGGGCTCTGTGGAAAGAATGGAACGCTAGAATATTCAGGGGCATTCACATGCTGGAAGAATTCATCCTAACCCTCATCAAGTAAATTATCAGAGAAATAGTCTCATATTCTATTCTCTAGATCCATGGCGACCCTCCAAGTCAAGCAGATCAAAGTATCTTTTCCCTCCTGGGTCTTCATCACCCCCCTCATATCTCCATTTCAAAGGGACCTGATATTCGGGTTGTCGCGGATCATTGGACTCCTCTAGAGAAACTTATTCTAAAATTAAATTATGACGGAGCAGTTAAGGGAAATCTAGGGGAAAAAGACTTCAGAGGAGTCTTTAGAAATTTCCTGGGGAAAATTATCTGGATATATGTCGCAAACTTAGGCAATAACACCAACAATGATGCAGAACTATAGGCATTGGAGCATGGGTTGGATATCGCCAAAGTTTAATGTTTTTAGATGTTTATTATTGAAGGTGACTCCATGCTTTCCACCCAAGCCGGCCACAAAATTTTGCAAGGCACGACAGCCTCGTGGTCTCTGATAGCTAACGCCTAAATGAAATCCTTCAACGAATCAAATGACACATAGACGAAGCCAAAGGGATCCACTTCCAGGTTGTCAAGCGCAAATGGAATTACCTGATGGACAGATTGGAAAATGAGGGTATTGTTGGCAACCTCATAATATGCTCACTTGCTTGGATAAACCAGGAGCAAGGTAGACTGTGTCAGGATTGCGAAATCATACATGACAAGGACAACATCATTATGGCCTCCAACCATAAGGAAATCCCCGATCACGCTCATGATCAAAGCGGTCATTCCTCTAGAGGTGTATCATTATGAGTCTTTCCCTGACCAGTCATCCCAAGGCTCGGCATGAATTAGAGAAGTGCGCTCCCTCCCTTGCGCCCCCTATTGAACCTCTTATGCATCTTCTATGCATTTTCCCTCATTATTCCTTCGTACCCCTTTCCGCCTACATTTATTATCCTCCATTTGTTATCTCGCCCCTCCATGATCACCCACCCCTATGAATACCCCTTTCCCTCTCCTCTTCCCCTCCATGATCACCCACCCCTATGAATACCCCCTTCACTCTCATCTTCCCCTCCATCTTTCTCGTCCCATAGCACCGAATCTCCCTGGCCCTCTTCTGTTGTCTTTCCCTGTTCAAAGCTCCCCCCTTCATGGCCTCCAAGTGTGGTGTCAACCCAGCTCCCCACCACAATCACGATCCCTCAAGATGGAACACCCCTAGCATGTTTCCCACTACAAGACTAGAGTCCTCACCCAGAAGGGCAGCTCTAAATTATGCTATTGTTGTCAACCCGGAGACTCAAGAGAGGATCTCCAACCTGGGAGCGCAGGTGCGCACCATTCAGCATAAGGTTTCCTCGAAAGAGGTCGTGCCAGATTTCGAGTGGATCCCTAACCCGAGCTCCACAAGAGCCATGGAAAACTTCTACAGCCGAACTATTGATCTGTCATGGTAGCTAAAAATAATCTTGGGTCTTACTATCTAGGAACAGGTGGAACACTCCAAGGCTCTAGAGAACAAAATCAACAAGCTTACCAACAAGTTCACTGTGTACATAGAGTCTGTACACCATTGCCGATTCATTAACAGAGACTCACCTCACTACGCTTTGCTCAAGAAGCGTATGGCTAGCGGCGAGGGATCTCCCAACGTTAAAAAAGAAGCAATCGGAAACTCCTCGAGCCGTCCGGCAGCAACTAAACCGCAGGCTGGCAGATCTCAGGATCAGCCTATCAACCTTGACGATGACCCTGTGTAGGTCACTGCGTAGTGCCCTTGGGCAACACTCCTTTTGTATTATCACCTATGAACCCGATTCCATCTCTCGGGAAGTTGTTGGCTATATGCGACTCGCAAGATAAAGGTATCAAGGAGTCTCGCTAGACTCTCACATCCCTTAATACTCCACCCAGCAACTAGAGGGACTTTTTTCCATCCTCTGCAGTTCTCTTTCATCCGACATTTCCTACCTTCCTTCTTCACAGATTCAAAGGAAGAAGTGTTTTTTATAATGCCCCAACTATAAAAGAAAAATTTATCTCAATTAAGGAGACCAAAATTTACTTAAAAATCTATTCCGCAAAGGCTAAGAATGCTTGTTTTGTATACTCTAGGATACGAAACTATGGCTTTGGCGCTGGAGCACTTAGCTTGCACCATCCACCTCATATTGTAAATACCTTTTTTTGAAGTAATATATCCTATCTTATTTACAAAAAAAAAAAAAACAATAGAATAAGATATACTAACCTTTGTTTGTGATTTCAGAAGAAATGAATGAAATGCTTAACTGCTTGTTGATCTATTTTCTCGTTAGGGACAAGAGTCAACCTCATAAGGAATTTTTCAAATTCCCTCTAAATTTTTATAGTGGTACTCCTCTTTCACACTCTTATCATAAATATACTTTCTCAAATAAATAAATATAACATTCAATACTTTACACATGTGAGTCGAGAAGGTGGTTTAAAAGAAATGAAAAATAAATAAAGATATAATTGAAAGGATGATTGTCAAATAATTTATTCATGTAAATTATGTAACGTATTATTTTCAGTCTAGAGTTTGTAAACTTGTGAAATGAAAACACAATTTGTGAAGAATTAGATCATTTGCAATATTTGTCTAACTAAAATACTTAATACTTGGACTTGTGAAATCAAATCCATAATTGAAACACACAACATTTTATCAATCAAAATCAATCAATGACCATGTACTTGAACATCTATCATGCTAGTAGGAACTTTTTTTGTAAGCTAAGGCCTTTCATTAATCACATAGGTTACAAATTCAATGATTCTATTATCTATTTTGGCCTACCACATGAGAAACGAAACCAATGGCAAAAGAATAAAATTTTAGTTCACATAAATAGTAATATGCATGCATATCCTATAAGAAAATATTTGAAATAAAATAAAAAAACAAGGTGTACCAACCGAAGAATATGTGCTGACAACTAACATGAAAACCTATATCTAGATAACCTAAACTAACCACAAAATTCATGGACACAAAAATGATGATAAAAAATATATTGTGCTTGTAAAATATCTAGAGGAGATGGACATCCTTATGGGATCAAGTTGCCTGGGACTATTCAGTGAATTTGGTCCCTTTCCCTATAGAATGGAAGTCTCCATTCTCACCAAGTGATCGTCCATTTCCTAAAATTGCAATTGAAGTTCTTCCATCATGAGAAGAATCTCATGTCTTGTATCATTCCTTTCAAGGAGTACTTTTCCTAGAAATGATTTTGGATGCTAATATAGATCAGTTGTGTAAAAATATTGATTTTGTGTACCTCTTGTATGCCTAGTGTCAGGCACCCAATCAACAACAATGGAAAATTCTTTAGAATTTGGGTGATATTCTCATTGATTAAAATTTTCTTCCTATGTCTCTCTAGTTTCTTGTTGGAGTTATGGAGGGGTCTACATGTGGTAGAGCTTGGATAAGAACTGTACCCTAGTTTTGGCTCGAGAACCACTATGTGCACCTCTTCCACCTAATAAACCTTTCATACTTGACTCCATAGCCCAATGGCCTAAATACTTTCTCTGCCCATCTGTCTTCTTAATTCCACCACCCAATCAAAACAAAACACCTATGATACTTTCTTTGCCCATCTGTCTTCTTAATTCCACCACCCAATCAAAGTTAATATATTTGTAATCATAGAAGAATATAATCAGGTAAAGAGATATCTAGATGAAACAATACAACAATTTTCAGACATATTTAATCAAATCTATTATTCAATGCCATCAAATATAAGACCTCCCCCTAGTTCACCTCTTTTGCATTACCCAAGAGAATTTGATCCAGAGCTAGAATTTTAGCTAAGATAAAGAAACCCCTCAACACTGGAACAAATGCAGAACATGGCAGTAGATGTAGAAGTTAATCTGCAAATTAGAAGAGAAAAGTTGAAAGCAGAAACAAAGGAAAAACTTGATATTTTGATGAAGAAAACAGAGGAAATGATGCAGAAGATCACCATGAAAGATGAATTTTTTGTTCAAAAATACCATGACACATTTGTTTCAAAAAAAGAAGACGTTGATAGCCATGAACAAATTCCTGTTAATTCCAACTATCATAAATCTGAAGATAGAGTTATAGAACCATATGTGGAGAGGCAATCTGCTAATCTAATATGTACATTTGGTGACATTACTTCTTATAATGATGTGCCTAAGCTTGATCAATATAATAATGATTATGTTTCTCAAATCCAAATTAACCTTGCAGAGGAATCAGAAGCTAATTTAGGGAATAAGGAAGTTCAGGTTCAACAGCTTGAAAATATTGATCAGCGTGTTCATTTCAACTATGAGAATGAGGAAAGTGCAGAAAATTTTGAAATCAATGAAAGAACTTTACCATTATGTTTTTCTTCGTTTCAGTTTATTAGAGATAACTTTCATGTTATTAGAAATCAAATGTCAACAAGTTTTGATATTAACCATCTAGAAGGCAATAAAATCTGTGTTCAAGACTTCTCAGATCTAGATTTGCAGCCCCAAAATGCCATTGAATGTCAGGTTGCAGAAGAAGACTTGGAAGTTGGAACATATGATCAAATGATCCAATATGATTCCCTAACATTTTGTTCTGAGGCAGTTCAAATTTTGAAAGGAAATTTGCATAATCTATCTGTAATAAAGGATGAGCAGTTTTTATAAAATCATGCAGTTTCATTGAAACCAATAAAAAACGGACGGCAACAGTCTCTTCAAGTCTTTCATGATCCAATGGCTGATGTGTTGGATGGCATGTGTAGTCAAAGTCCTTCTCCATTAGCTAACTATGACTTTGAAAAAGGTATTGATACAGACTTGGCTAGGCAACTATTTTTCTTGCCATTTTCAGAAGAAACAACATCACTAAGCTCATTTGAAAACATGCAGGGTGATAAAGATGAAGGTATTATTTCAGTTTCATGGCATGCAGGCCATACACAACATATGTACAATTGTTTGAATCAGTTCAAGAATAATGTATATATTTTACAAGATCCTTTTGTACAGTTTCTAGATTCAACAAAGGAAATCAGGAATTTCCTTATCTTCTCAAAGGTTAACAAAGTTATATTTGATTTCAGGATCTCAATTTTAACCACCAACAAGCACAAGCAACAAAAGTCAACAATGTATATGAAGCTTGAGTGGTTGCATTGGTTGTTTCATTTTACCTAACTAATAGTCACAAAGTTGATTAGAGTAAATAGGTAGAATTTCAGTTTGAATAAATGTAGTTTTCAGCAGCAAGTTTATATTAGATCATATTTCAATTTGCAGAAAAGGGTGTATTTTCAATTCAAAAGTTTTAGTCACAAAGATTATACAACAGAGCATACACATGTGTGGGATTGGCCCAATGGATCAGGCTACTAGTTGATGGTATTCTTGACATTTCACAAGGAAATGCCATCCCCAAGTGAAGCCGATGTTAGGTTCCTATACCAATAGGTGTCATAATTTATTATTGACTTAGTTTATCTCTGTAATATGTACATACCTTTGCTTTCTGCAAATGTTTTCCATATTCAAAAAATCAAAAAATTTAAAAAATGTAAAGAGAGTATGCCCTAAAATAAAAATCAAAGGGAAAAAAGAAGGAAAAAGGTACCATGAAAGTGTGCAAGGCCAAATGCCACTACCATTTATTTTTATGCATAATAATGATTGTGTGAAACTTGTTATTCATGCCACAATCCATGGAAATCAAACAGTTTAATCTTGGTTATTCCATGTTTTGAACTTCATGTTTATAGATAGAGAATTAAAATCTGACCAAACTGTTTAACCTTGGCAGATAATTAGATTAGGTAGAGTGAATAAAAGGAGCTCAACTGTTTAATATGATCCCTTGAATGTAATAAGGATAGATTTAGATAGATTTCTATTGTAACAAAAAAGAAAAAGTTTTGATAAGGGTTTACCAGTTTAAGTGCACCCTAATAAAGAGAAGTAAAAATGGTAGGATGAGTAGGTGGGTAAGTAGAAGAATGGTTGCAGAATTATGGTGATTGATTGGATAAAGTCATATCATTTACTTTCATCATCAAGTTGCTAAGAATGTGCATGATAATGGAACATTTACAAAGTCAAATGATTAATTTCCCCATTCATTTCACCTTTAATTTACTAATTTCCCATGAGCAAATTCAAAAGTACCTAAAACCTTAAGTTAAAGGGGCTCAGAGCATTTCTCTAACTTCTAGAGGGATCAGACCCTCGGCCCAATAACTTATCAGGTTTAAGTACTAAAACCCCCTCACCAACATTCATCCCCCTGCATAATACATTCATTTCACCTAAAAGTCCCTTTTCCTAAGGTGAAATCACCATTTTCCTAGGGAAAGTAATTATCCCCATGCAAAACCCCTTTTTCACAAAAAACCCACAAAATACATTTAGCCTAAGTTATAATGTGTAAGTGCAAACATGAAAAACTAATGTTAAACTCATTATACTTAGCGCAAAAATCACTTTTCCATGTTCATTTCATATTAACCCCTAATTTTAACTATGGTTATTTAATTCCCAAAAATAACCCTTCCCCGTATATTTTAAATAAATCCCATATTGTAAATATCCCGCCCCAAGGTTTGAAATATAAACCTTATTAGTAAAATCATTAAATGGATTAACTAGTTGATCAATGACTAATTAAGAACCATAACCCTCCACTAAATAAAAAAGAGTAATTAGTCAATCAATGATTAATTAAATCTGTCCCTGCGAATCAAATCACCCCCGACGTCGTTAATCCTCCCTAACCGGCATGTAATTAAGCCTTCTTCTTATTAAAACCCCGTCAGGCCCCTCCATTAAACCTCCGATCAAATCATTCTGCGATCACTGTACGATCTGACCCATTTAGATCCTACGACTGACACTCATATCAGGCGGCCTCTGATGCCAAATGTTACCCGCCCGATGTTAGCGGTTTCATTGTTCACCACACCGCTACGTGGCGCCCAATGAATGGCATCGGGCGGCCTCCCCTCAAAACTACCCATGACTCATAAGCGATGTGATGGCCCTTTCAATACCGTTTCCCCACCATTTCGATAAACCACCCATCCGTTCATTTGACTTTCACGCCATATTTTGGAATTCTTCCCATTAAACCTTATAACGTGAAAACCCGTGTTTTCATGGTTTTCGCCCGTTTGACTATGTAAACCTATGAAACCTTCCAGCGCCTCCCTGAACCTCAACAACACAATTTCACCATCTGTTTTCCGTCCAAAACTGTATTGCGACCCCTTTCCCAGTCATTCCTGTGCCAGATAGCCATCAAGCACCCTTCATGAAGACCTGTGTTCTCTTAAAAAATGTTGAATTTTTTCAGGTTATCAAACTAGGAACAGATCTTGGATAAACAGTTCTGATACTAGTCACAGAACTGGTTTATTCCAAGAATCAACAGAAAACCTCATTCAGAACTCGTGCTCGGAAGATGAACACCATTGTACAAGGAAACAGAAAATAAGACAACTACACAGAGCATTGACAGTTAGAACAGAGCAACTAGAGAAAGAATACAGTTACAAGGAAGATGAATACAATAAGCATGGACTTAACCTATATCCACTACCTGATCTTGATATACACAAGAACAAAAGAAATTACTGATTGAAATACACAATAAATAGTAAAATATACAGTGAAAGTAAAAGGACACAGTAAAGAACAATCAAAGTGTATCAAGGTTAAAGAGTATCAGACTGAAGACCAAGTCAAGTAAATCAGCTAGCATGAACATAAACAGCAAGGAAGACAGTTACAAAGCATAACATACAGTTTCATGTCAAAGTGATGATAGATGAAAAAACAGAACGGTAAAAGTAAAACAGTGAAAGTAAACTTGGATGCAATAAGGGTTAAACAGAGATGAAAACACTTTCACCAGAAACAATGAAGTTAATCCAAAGTAAAAGTGAAAAACAGCTAAAAGAAATTTGAGGTTAAAAGATGAAATCATAGCAGAAATGGTACATTCTTCATAAATTTCTTGTTTAAGTCATAGTTTAGAAAAAACTATTGTGGCCAATCCAAGAAGTATTTTGAGAAACTGGAGGAGGTTTTTGTTCCTAACAGGCCAATCTACGAAAACCTATCTCACTTTTTACACAGGTATTACAAAACATGAGATAAGTGTGTATCTTCACAACCTAGTTTTCAATTTGTGTAAATTCATGTTTTGGACATCTTTTTGCAGAGACTATTGTGAACATATGGAGCTGAATTTTGGGAAACGGAGAGATCTGTATCTCAAAAAAATTCTTATCTACAATAACCTCTTTCACTTTCTACATATCTATCTCGGATTGTGATATACAAGCATGTCCTTGGACCCTAAGTTTGCAGAATTTCTGGGGCATAATGCCAAAGGAAGGATGCAGTTAGTGACTAGGATGCCTCACCATCACTTAAGAGTTGCTATCAAATTCGAATTTCACTTCTTTGTCACCATAAATCCATAAAAGTAGTGCCAAATAGATTCATTAGTTTTGAATGTCCTTTATTTAAGTTCTATTAATGTAAAACAGTTTGAGATATTTGTAAAACCAATCTTGATATTTTTTCAAGATATTTCAGTTTAGAATTTGTATAAATACTTCTTCATGTGAAGTATTTTGGGTGGATTAAAAAGCATTTCTGTAGACTTTTGTTTTGAGCTAAAGGAGCTACTGTAATCAAGGCTGGACTAGTTTACTGGATTAAATAAAGCTGAGGATACTTCACTCAATTCATGTGCACTATGGGAAACAAATAAGTATCACTTTTCTGAGTTTGATAGATGTTTTTCTTTATGTTATGAATTATCATATGTGTTTCTCATATTTCTTAAAAGCAAATGAGTAATATCATCAGAAATAGCTTAAATTCTCTTTGTTTTAACTGTTTGCTTATTTAATGTTTTCTACTAAATTGCTTAAGTTTGGGAATTCTTAGTTGCTCCCTTACTTCTGTAATCCATTCCCTCTGTTGGCCCCTAGTACAGGATTCTTAATTTCCCTTGCTATTTGCCAAACCTCCCTTCTTCATCTTAATCCCTGTTAAGGATTCTTCATTGCCCTTGGCCCTGGTTAAGATTTTCATCCATTGAAACCTTCAGATTTGTCCTTGTTGTGCTAGCTTTCCTTTTGAACTCTTACCTCGGCAATTAATCAAATCTTGATAAACCTTTCATACTTGACTCCATAGCCCAATGGCCTAAATACTTGCTCTACCCATCTATCTTCTTAATTCCACCACCCAATCAAAACGAAACACCACTGAACTTTCATAACTAGCCTAATATCCCATCAAACAAAACTAAATTATAAAGAGAGAGCCCTCTCTGGATTTAGGTTAGCTAGAACCCAAGTCTAAAAGATTGGTTTGTGGTTACCTCATAAATTTATTTCTTTAACCTTGAGAAAATTCTGAGTGATAACACTAAGAGTTATCAAGTAGTTAACTATCATTTTTCTCTCTCCTCCCCTTGCTAGTTGAATTTAAGTCCTATTTTGGAGCTTCACTAAGTTTAATTTGTTTGTATTTTGCATGTGAGAGTTATTAATTGGTTATAACTAATTTCTAAATCCACTTACTTCTAGTCCACTTCACTTTAGGATATTTTTCTAATTTGGGTCACTTATTCTAATTTTGACTTATCTGCCAACTACGGAAAGTTGTTCTAAGTTATTATGAGTGCATGCACATGGAAACACAACCTAATTCGAATTGGATGGCCTCTTAGAGAGTCTATACATTGTATTCATGTTAAAAAATAATATACAATCATAATTTATGAATAATTCAAATTGTATCATTGGTTCATTAGTCAATTTATCAATAGTTTTGTTCACTTTTCTTTCTTGTTTTGCAAGTAGTTATTCTAATATTTTTCACACTTAGATCACATGATTCTGCATAAAATTTAACATGGTATCATAGCATAAGTTGGTTAATGAAACATTCTTATTTTTTATTGCACATTTGACAGGATAGGAATAACCCACAAAGAATGGTCCAACTCATAGTGATCCTCACTCCTTTCAATTATTTTGACATGAAGCCAAAGATCCTTCTATTGCCACGGACTAAGGGACTCTATAGGATTAAAATGGGTACTAAAATGAAGCCTACATCAGCCATTAATAAATTGAAATACTTCAATGGGATGGATGAATCCTATGGGATACTTTGTTTGTCTATCTCCTATGATCTACTCTCTCATTTTTGAGTCATGCTCAACACTTAAGGAAATTTGGACAAAACGGGAGGGATTGTTTGACAATAAAGATGAGGCAAGAGGGAATTGGCTAGAGAATGAGTTGATTTCTCTAGATCCAAACCATTTTGATACCCCACAAGACTTCTTATAAATATTCAAGACTTTGATGACAAAATTAAAAACTCGGGGGATAGATATGAAGGATGGTATGCAACCAAATCACAAAATAGAAGAAAAGAAAGATCAACGACTTGAAATTTAGTGTCTTCGAGGGGGAAACCTCCTTTACATCACATAAATGAAATGTTATTTGATGATACAAATGAAAAGACCTCCTTGGTATATATATGAGTCTAAGGGGTAATAATATAATCAGAGCCTACATAATGATAATAATGTAAGGGTGCAACAATAACAATAGTGGGCTTATATGGGACACAACAATAACAATATGGGGGCTACATTGGCACAATAATAACAATAAGGGGGCACACTAGTATTATAGTGACCTAACATGTCACTCTCCTTATAATAATAAAAAAAGGTGTCCTAAACGCTTAAGTAGTTCTAGATGCTTTTGTAAAATTCTCATCCTCCCATGTGGAATATTTAGTGGGTAAGTTCATCCACTTAATGAGATACTTTGAAATTGATCGATTCCATAGTTGTTGGGTTCTTGTTTCCATGACAACTTTAGCCTCCAATATTATTTTTCCTTCCTCATCAAGTTCTGGAAATATTGTTTGAACTAGGAGCTTGTCACTAATAGCCTTCTTTAAGCATGAAACATGGAAAACTAGGTGTACTTGCGAAGATGAAGGAAGCTCTAATTTGTATGCCCTAGTACCAATACTTTGCAACACCTTGTAAGGACCATAGTACTTGGGTGATAATTTATTATCCTTATTAGCTTGTGATGTTGACCTATCTGTTGTTTCATTCGATTCTGCACCAAAGTTAGGTTATCCTTTAAGAGTTGTAGAACTTATTGTTGATGCTTGATGTGATCTTCCACTACTTGAACCTGAGAATTTTCTCTTAAAGATGATGTGATGGATGGTGGATGATCGAGATCCCTGGTATTACACCAATAATTTTGCAACTCCCAAGGGCTCCTCAACTCAAATTACCGACCCAGGGTTCGTACAAACTTCGAGGTGACAATGGTATATGCACAGTAGATAGGATTCCACTCATGCCACCCTCGTTACGACATTAGATCAAAAGTAATCAGATACCATTCCTCCTACTGAATTAGAATGAAATCTTGTTGATAAAGGTACAATTGGAAATTACTCCTAGCTATGAAAGTGGAAATGCCATTGACTCAACTTGTAAATGCTAACTAATCAATTCATGAAAGGACAAAGACTACTCTACTTGCAACAACAAAGTTATTTTATCTTACAAAATCCATCAACTACCAAATCTACTTGCATAAAGGAAACTATTTTATCTTGCATAATTCATCAAACTACCAATCAGAATTGCATGTACCATCTACCTAGTTCACACTTTCTTATACATCAAGAACCGACTTGCATCATACTTGTGATAAAAAAACTACCTCTACTCTATTTTTGCAGTGAAGAAAAGGAATGGTTGGAGTGGCCTAGGAGCTTCTTATAATCATCAACTCATAGTTGGGGTTCCTTAGTCATCTAGACTAAGTCAAAGTTGTAGTGGGGATCAAAATTGATGAAGGAAAATTGTGTTATAGGTTTGCTACAGGAGGCCTGTAATGCTACAAAAGGGATTGTAATGCTACAGGAAGGCATCCAAGTGGTTTTCAAAGGTGAATTAATGTCTTGAGTGTATGGAGAGGTGGATGGAAGTTTAAGTAAATGGAGGGAGGTTGGTTTGAACCCCTAGCCAAGCTCAGGACCTCTCAGAGGCCTATCTTGCTCTAGGATGAGTGCTCTCGGTATACTAGGCAAAGTGACTTATGAAACATAGTATATAAGATTTGAAGGTGGAAAGAGAATATGAAGGAGCTCAAGATGGAAGTGGTAAAGGTTCCCTTCCTTGCAGATCAACACAACCATACAATCAATCACATGCATGCATCCATTTATTATTAACAAAATGAGGTAACTTATGATGGAAAAATGAGTTATATTTAAATCACATCTAGTTTATGCGATAAAATTGATGTAATCACTAAACAGACTTATAAGCTGCAGAAAGAAAATGTACAACATGACAACTAACTCTAATCTACTTCCAAGGAATCATAAACAAAATATTTTTGGACTATGGTTGTGAATCCTTTCACTCATTCTCCCATAAGAGAGGTGATGTAGAGGCTACAACCACAGGTTTTATAGATTAATCTCTACTGAAATGTAATAAACTATGAAATGCTTGGAATCAAGAAGAAACATAAGTACAAAAAGAAGGACCAAAGCCTCTAGGCTGGGCCCAAACCCAAGGGTCTCAGCCCTCTAAAACTAGCTCATATGCAACTTAAAATCCAACTTCTCATTATAAAAAAGTGCAAGTCTCATACATCACATAAAAGTTTAAAGTAAAAATGTCAAGCTTGAAGCTCAATAGCTACAACTAGCTGAATAAGAACTTTGAATCCTAATGAACTCTTCTTCTTTTTTATTTATACAAAAGGCCAACTGAAGCAACCCCCTTGAAAGTAGGAGTGGTTCCCTCCTTGATCTTGAAAATGGTGGATCTTGTCCCTCTTGAGCTTCACTTGGACTAGGAGTCACTCAGCTGCCAATGAATTTGAACTGGTGAGAGATGATATTGTGATCCCAAGTTGAGTTTAGGGAGTTAAGGAGGTGGACAAACCCCCTAGATTCTCTCTTAGCTGCCTCCATCAAGCCCCTACATAGTAAAAGCCTAAAAAATGCTTCTTTTCCTACAATTAAACCACATTAAGACATATACTATGACAAACACCTTTTACTCCTCTTACTAAGCATAATATAACAAAAAATGTGAACTAATGTGAGAGAAAGATAGTTTTAAGGTTAGGGGATGGTATAATGATCTTCAAAATATACATATTGATGGGACTCATCATCACCCCCTTGTTGAAGGTGTTGCTCATTCTATGAGAAACTCAGTCATCCATGTGAAGCTATTTCATGGCCCTGGTGGCTTCCCTAACATCCCAAGGCTCCTCATATGGTGTGGCCTCTTATGGGTAAAAACCTGCATTCCTCTTTATCTCTGTCCACTCCTCCTGCTCTTCTTCTTCATCTCTTCCTTCTTGTAAGCCTAGCAGCAAGAGTGGATTGAGTTTGAGTCTTATCCACCTAATTTTCATCCTCTGCATGATCCTCTTGTATGATGGTGTTCTCTCCAAGGCATTCCTTAGCCTTTCAAGAGAGTAATATTCTCTGGTTTATAGGTTGTGGGGTAAAGCATGCCATCTCCTCTAGCAAGCTTGTAGACATTTTGTTCCCAACATTCTAAATGTGTCTTCAATGTGTAGAATGGCTTGCTACTAGGTAGCAATGTACTTGGGTACTAAAGCAGCATCATTGGAGATGAGGCTATGATTTCTAATGATAGCCTTAGGCTTCACTAGCTTTGATATGATATATAATGGTTTCTTCTCCTCTTTTTCGATTACCATTTTCACCTCCTCAACTCTTGTCTCCTCATGAGTCATCCAGGATGCTAAAGCCATCAGTTGCATGTCTCCCAATCTTGACTTGGGATCCCAAAAAATTAGATTTGTCAAAGTGAGATTGTGCATATAAAATTCAGCTAATTTTTCCCTGTCTTCCATGTTAATTTGGTTGTAAAATTGAATAAACTGCATGTAGTTCTAAAAAGGCAGAAATCCATATTGTGCTAGAGTTTTTATTTGGAACTACAGTCATTATTCTTTGAGAAAGAGAGAATAAGATTTTGATGGTTGCATGAAGTGCAAGGCATCCATAGAGAGACTTGCCACAGTGGCAAGTTGTGTTTCTTTCTCCTGTAACCTCTCTCTCAACCTAGTGTTTTATGTTTGTAGTTGTTCCTTTATCATAAACTCCCTCATTCTCAAATCATGTAACTAGTTGCCCATTTAAATGGCCTTCTCTTCCATGAGGCCTACATCCTCCACATTCTTTGATTTAAAGTTTGCATCTGCCAGTGGGTTCTTCCTCTCTCTATCTCTAGCTCATACAGGAGTGGGATTGCAAATTTTCCAGGGATAATCCTTCCTCTTTCAATAAATTTGTAGTAGGACCCCAAACCAGGTTGTGGGTTAGGCTCTTGAAACTCTTGTAGGTCCTCTCCAACTTTATTTGAGGTGGTGGATTCCTTTTGTAACTCTTTCTTATGCTTTTGTAGCTTCCCATGTTCTGATTGTAGCAGACTCTACCCCTCTTGTAGCAAACCCTATCTCTCTTGTAGCAAACCTCATCTTCCTGTAGCTTCTCTTTTTCTCCCTTTACAAAGGAAGATTGTGTCCTTGGCTTCTTGAAGGCAACTAACCTAGTGGTAGGACTACTCACTGGTGCTATAGGTGACTTGGTTTTGGTTTTAGGAGGAGTGACCTCCTCAATCTTTCCTTCACTGGGTCCTATTTCTTCCTTTTTGCTTAGTGACTCATCAATAATTATAGGAACCTTTGTAGGAGTTTTTGGTTTCCCTTGTCTAATTCTAGTGCTCTTCCTGGTTCTGAAATACATTTGACTTAGTCTTGATTGCTTCCTCTTGGGCTTTACAAGAGTTCCCAATGTAGCTGATGTTGTAGCTACTTCCTGTTCAGTATCTTATGCTCCT
Source organism: Pinus taeda (assembly GCA_000404065.3). Taxonomy (NCBI): domain Eukaryota; kingdom Viridiplantae; phylum Streptophyta; class Pinopsida; order Pinales; family Pinaceae; genus Pinus; species Pinus taeda. The sequence continues at coordinate 228,996 of APFE030366466.1, read as the reverse complement.
TGGGTTTGAGAAGTCTCCCCAAGGTTTACTCTTTCTTATCCTTTCTTCTCCCCTCTTCTCCTTACATCTTTGATTCTCCTTCCTTTGTGTTCGCTGCTTCTTTTTCCTTTGTTTTTCTTTCTTCCTATTATGTTCTTGTTGCCTCTTCCTCCTATGTATTTTCTCCTTCTTCTTCCTATGTTTTTCTTTCTCTTCCTCCAATACTAGAGGTTGCAGTCTCTCTTGGTGTAAGGGCTTGGGTTTCTATGGAAGTGTTCCTATCCATGTCCACAAATTTGTTCCATATGATAGGGATCCTCAAGTGGTTTATAGAATCCACCACTATCAACTTAATGAGGCCATGGTGACCTAAATTTTGGTGCTTTCCTTCCCTTACCTTCTGACTCATCTCCATGATTGACTGTAGGAGGAAATGGGGGACACTAAGTCTTTGAGGAAGACATAATTTTGCCTTGAACCTCAACTCCTGAAGTAGCCTGAAGTGATAGGCATAAACCACACTCAATCTTCCTTCACGAGATTGTACTTGAGGATATGGTATGCTACCTCATCTCAAGGATAAGCTAAATTTTCTCTTCTCACTCCATTATTGTCTTTTACAGGCTTCTCTTTTGAAAGGAAGAAGTTTTTCCTAGTTGTGACACTTACTTGTTTGTCTTCTTTGCTCCACCTAATTCCTAGAGGCAAGATGGTCACTCTACTTATGGTTTTAGGATTGAGAGAGATGGCCATCCCTCTAATAACAGTTGTATAATTGTCTTCCTCTTGAGAGTGTAATGTTGTGGCAAATTCATGGGCAAGATCATCATCATACCCCTTTAGCAACTCAAAGAAACCCAACCACTAGTGTATTATGAAGATGTCAACTACAAGAGGATGTTGGTGAATTCTCCTGGTGTCTGAGGGTTCCCTTCTGTTAAATCCTCCCCCCATTTCTCCTCTATTACTCCTTGGCTCTATGTAGGTGTGGAATTCAAACAAAAATCAAACAATCTCAATGGCGAAACAGTGGTAAATTGCTTGGTAGTATTGAGGAAGAAGGGTGCTCGAATTGATATCAACCAAACTATTTTCTCTTATTTTAACCACAACAAACTTCACACAGACCTCCTACTAATCAATTTATTGTTATATGCTCTTAGTAATCCAAATCGGATCCATAAACAACTGACAAAGAACCTTGACTGTGTCAGGACAAAACAAATCTTTAAAGAATCCAAAACAACATCAAAAACACCCTGAAGCAGTGGCCATGGCAGCCGACATGGAACGATGAGGACCTCGGTCAAAGCGTGCTAACCGAGGCCCATGGAGACCGCGCAGGCAGCCAAAGTAGCCCCTGGGAGCCTCGGATCGGGAAAAGGATGTGATTTTCGATGCGCGATTAGTGCCTAATCGTGCATCGCTGGGAAAATAGGGCTGAAATGGGGGAGCCTTAAGCCCTTGGTCACGTTGGGAGCTAGAGAACTGCAGGCGGGAAACAAAAAGCGCTAAAGTGCAAAGGCGAGACCCGCGCCCTGGAAATCGGCGGTTTCGATCGGGGTGCCCTTGAACAGTAAGAGGTTTTGGAGGAGAGTGGAGTGATCCCACTCAGTGATTGACGCGTGGCAGCGGAGGTGAGAGAAAAACCATCGTGATCACGCGCTATTGATCGAGCAAGTCAACCGTACTCGACGTGCGTATGACGTCGGATCTTGAGGAACCCAGATCGGATGGCTGAGATTGTGCCCAATAGAAAGAAGCAAAATCGACAAGGAATTAAGTCGTGATTTAAAGGGATTTGGAATCCGTTTGATCACCATGGTGGAGAAAGAACGTATCCACGACATAACTGAAGAAATGAATCAACGAGCAGATTGGCATTGTTCCGATGGGTACACGTGACACTTCTTGAGTGTTCATGCTGACACCGAATAGGGAACTCCAAGCGCAAGTGCAGAAGGAGAATCGACGCAGGTGGGAGAGGAACCAAACAGGCATAGGGATCAAATGGTTAAAGCCATAACAGAGACAGTCGAAGGAAGAAGGATGATTTTGAGAGGAGTCCAAGCGACCAAGAGAGACAGTGAACAGTGAACCTTGAGAGGAGGACTGAACATAGAGAACAGTAAAGCCAAGCAGAAGAGACAAAGGGCCGAGCTGACCACAGGCAAATTCGAGCACCAGAGAGCTTCAAGATTCAAGCCTTCCCATAGAGGAATCTATCCAGACTGAGCATCACACTTGGCTCTTTCCACTGTAGACTAAGGGTCACAGAGCTGGTAGGAAGAAAAGAGTCTGTGCACTCCGAGTGGCTTGGGGAATCCGAGAACCACCCTACCTACAAAAATCTGCTTCAGGAGAACTCACATTGAGTCCCTGTATTGTAATTTCTCTATTGTAAGACACAATAAAACAAGGCCACCACTGAAGCCGGATTGGAGACGTAGCCCTGGAGAATAGGGTGAACTCCTTATTAAAAATTGTTTGTGTCTTTGTGTTGCTTACTGTATTTCTCTGCTGTCTTTCTATTTAAATGTCTGTGTATTGGCAATCTGATCGATCTGTTGCTTGAATAACACAGAACACAAACCAGCACATGGGTCTGTAATACCTTTTGTTTAATAAATCTTCAACTGAGGTCACTCATAGGGTGATTATCAGATCACTTAGTTTCAAGCAGAATTCTCATGCAATTGGATGTAGAAACGAGGAAGGAGGGTGTCACTTACTTCTTATTAGAGATTCGAGGCATGAAAACAATATTGAGCCAATGTGACTCCTTTTTCTCCTCCCAACTCCTCCTATAGCTCCTCTCGACCCTCCTGTAGCACTTTAACTCCTTCCTGTAGCTTTTTCATGTAGCACTTGCAGATAGGGTTTGAAACTTCTGTTGGGTGTGTGTTATATTCTTTCCATGACTAGTTGCAAATGCAGGAAGGGCACAAGGGGCTAGAAGCCCTCCCTGCTTGTTCCACTGGGTGCAGCAAGGGGGCTACCGCCCCCTATATGGGGTTCAGGGTAACGCCATAGGAATTTTTTTTTAGACCATATATTAGGTGGGCAGACCTACCTATGGTTTTGTGCATGGGTTTTGCACATGGTTTTGGGCATGATGGGTTTCTGCCCATGGTATTTTGTAGATCTGGTCAAGGGAACTATGGCTATGTTCTAATCCAAGGTTAATGGATTGGGATTTATGAATGCTTCGGCATGTATATATGTGTATTTCAAAATTGAAAGAAATATAATGAAAAATTAATCTGGTAGTCCCGGTTTTGGGATCCAAGGGAAATCTGTGTATTTGTTTTATATTCTCGACATTGTTTATTTTCTGCCTTTTAGAATTCATCTGCAAGTAATTTGTGTACAGGGTTAAAACCTACATTTGGTGTTGGAGTTGTTTCGGCTTCAAGGGGACGCCTTTGCAGCTAAGGGATTTTGCTCTGACCTATGGTAGACCCTATTCAATGGGAGATCTGTGGGATTGGTTATTGCGGTGAAAGAAGATAACGAGTAGTGGAAAGATAGAGATAGAGAAATTTAATGGTCATATTTTTGAGTTTTCGAAACTCAAGATGGAGGACCTGCTAGTGGATAAAGATTAGTGGATCATGGTAGATATGGGTACTAAACCAATGACAATGTCACATGAAGACTGGGTGAAGTTAGATCGGAAAGCAAAGAGCACAATACAGTTATGTATCTCAGATTCAGTATTGTTGAATGTATCAGGCGAAGCTACGGTGAAGGCTTTGTGGGACAAGTTAGGGACTTTGTACCAATCTAAGTCTCTACTGAACAAATTGTATAACCTGAGGAAGAAGGATGGAGACTCGGTGATAGAGCATCTGAACACCTTCAATACTGTGGTAAGCAGTTGTTAGCTGTTGATATTAAAATTTCAAATGAAGATAGGCTCATCAATTTGTTGTGTTCTCTACCAAATTCGTGGGATAGTCTCGTTGTTGCAATAGGCAGTAGTACAACTACCTTGAAGTTTGATGAAATAATCTCATCCTTGTTGTCTGAGGAGATGAGACAGAAAAATATGGAGGGCCAGAATGGAGATGCCTTGTCTATATGAGGACGGTCCCAGAACAGAAACAAAAATAAGTCCTTGAGTGGGAGATCTAAATCTCCAAGAAAATCTATAAAGGTGTGTTGGAAATGTGGAAAGGAAGAGAGCTTCAAAAAGAATTGTAGATCTAAAGCTCCTGAGAAAGGAAAGGGATATGATCATGTTACTTCTGTAGAGGAAAATACCACCTCGGATGAAGGTGGGGATTTGTACTTGCCTTCTTCTTCAAGTACAAATGTAGATCATGAGGCATGGTTGATTAACTTAGGTGCATCCTTTCACTTCACTCCCCATAGGGAGTGGTTATGTGAGTATGAGAAATATGATGGTGGTGATTTCTTCTTAGGGAATGACAGGAAGGATAGAATCATCGAACATAGAAAAATCAAGTTGAAGTTACAAGGTGGAAGGATTAAAACACTTCCAAGTGTTCTGCATAGTCCTGAAATGGCCAGAAATCTAATTTTTGTAAGCAATATGGATGATGCAAGTGTAAAAACAATGTTCGAGAAAGATACCTGCAAGATGGTTCAGGGAGCACTGGTATTGATGTAGGGAGTTCAAATTGGAACTCTGTACAAGCTTTTGGGTAGCACTGTTATTGATGGGTGCAACAGTTATGTGGTTCCTGAAAGTGGAGCGAAAAATCTTGTGATCATTGGAGAAAAGACCATGATATGGCATCAAAGGCTTGGAAATATTGGAGAGAAGAGCCTTCGAATACTTCATGGTAATGGTGTGGTAGAAGGTATGTCTAGTTGCTATTTGCATTTTGATTTTTGCGTACATTGTGTATATGGGCAGCGTAATCGGGTGAGTTTCCCCTCTGGTGCTAAGAGGGCGAAAGGGATATTAGAGCTTGTGCGCAATGATGTGTTTGGACCTTTATTGGTTCCATCACTAGGTAAGTCTCTGTATTATGTATCATTTATAGATGACTTCTCAAGGAATACATGGATATATTTTCTCAAGTAGAAATCTGAAGTCTTTGACAAGTTTAAAGAATTTAAGGCTCTGGTGGGAAACCAGAAAGACAAAAAGATATAGGTGTTGAGGACAAATAATGGTGGAGAGTTCTTCAAGAAGGAATTCAAGAATTCTGTAAGAAGTGTGGTATAGCATGGAAGAAGACTACTCCATACACACCTCAGCAAAACGAAGTTGCAAAAATAATGAACAGGGAATTTCTTGAAAAAGCGAGAAGCATGCTTTGTGGTGTCGGGTTAGGACGGGAATTCTGCACAGAGGCGTGGAGATTGCATGTTACCAAGTTAATAGATCACCTTCATCAATGTTGGATGATAAGACTCCACATGACGTATGGACTAGTAAACCCTCTCTTTTACATCTGAGGGAACTTTGTTGTGATTCATATGTATATATTCCAAAGGAGAAAAGAACAAAGTTGGATAGTAAATCTGAAAGGTGCATATTTATTGGGTACAAGGATGGTTTAAAAGGTTATAAGGTTTGGAACCCATAAACAAAGAAGGTTGTGTACAATCGAGCTGTGGTATTTAGAGAGGTGAAATATGTTATTAAACATGAATTCCTCGAAAGGAACCTGAGAAGATAGAGCTTGAGCTAAAGGAGAAAGAATTAGACTCTACAACAAAATAGGAATCGGAAGATGAAGAGCCATAAACTCCAGCTGTGAGAAAATCAGTTCAAGAAAGAAGGTAGTTAGAAAAGTATAGTCCATCTACTTTCTGTTCAAAATTTTATTTATTTATTACTGATGATGATCCTAGAACTGTCGAGGAGGCAGTAGATTCAGAGGATGGAAAACTCTGGAAAGAGGTCATGGTTGATGAAATGGCATCTTTAGACAAAATCAAGCTTGGGATCTGGTGGATTTGTTGGCTAAAAGGAAACCCATTGGAAGCAAATGGGTATTTAAGAAGAAGATGAATGCATAAGGAAAGGTGGAGAAATACAAAGCTTGGTTGGTAGCAAAATATTATTCCCAGGTGTCGAGAATTAATTTTGGTGATGTTTTTTTCTCCTATTACCAAGGTAGCTTCTATTAGATTACTTGTATATGTTGATGTTGATTTTGATTTTGAGGTAGAACAGATGGATGTGAAGATAACATTTATTCACAGGGATCTTGAAGAAGAGATCTACATGAAGCAACCTGAAGGCTTTGCAGTGAAGGGAAAGAAAGAACTGGTACGCAGGTTAAAAAGGTCTTTGTATGGGTTAAAACATTCACTAAGGATGTGGCATCAGAAAGTTGATACATATATATGGGGACTTGGCTTCACCAAAAGCAAATCATATCATTGTGTGTATTTTAAATTAATTGGTGACCGTGTTATTTTTTTGGTCTTGTATGTGGATGATATGTTGCTGATTGGAAATAATGAAGAAATTATCCAAGATTTGAAGACCCAAATGTCCTCCAAATTCAACATGAAGAACCTTGGTGTTGAAAACTATATTTTGGGGATGGAAATTAAAAGAGATCGAGAAAAGAGGAAGCTCTGATTAAACCAGAGGAAGTATGTCGAGACAATATTGCAGAAGTTTAATACGTAGGATAGTAAAACGGTGAAGGTTCCTATTCTTATAGGTGTTAAGTTATATGTTGAATAGTGTCCTAAGACACAAGAAGAGGAAGAGGACATGTCTTGTGTTCCATATGCAAGTGCAATTGGTAACCTGATGTATGCAATGGTCTGTACTATACCAGACATTGCACATGCAATGGGAGTATTGAGTAGGTTTATGTAAAAACCATAGAAGGAGAATTGGACAACATTGAAGTGGGTTTTCAGGTATTTGCGTGGCACTATTGAATATGGTTTGTGTTTCCAAGGAAGACCAGGATTGGACGGATTTTTGGACATCTGTGGCTTTGTTGATGCAGACTGGGCTAGACATCTAGATTAGGGAAGATCTACAAGTGGGTATGTGTTTAGCCTATTTGGAGGAACAGTAAATTGGATGACTGTAGTGGCACTTTCAACTACAGAGGAAAAATACATGGAAACCACTCATGCAAGCAAGGAAGCAGTTTGGTTGTAGAGATTGTGTTCAAGTATGAAGTGAGTACATCGAGCTATAACAATAGACTATGACAGCCAAAGTGCAATTTTCTTGGCAAAGAGCCCTACTTATCATTCAAAGACAAAACACATTCATGTTCAGTATCACTTTGTGAGGGATATGGTTGAGGACAAAAAGGTGATCTGGTAAAGGTGGACACTTTGTATAATGTTGAACATGCATTGACAAACTTTTTGAGCACTAAGAAGTTTTCTTTGTGTAGAGAAACAATGGGCATTGCAGGGTTGGACCAATGGCTAAGCTCTCAGGTGACCCCCTGTGTGGAAAAGAAAACAACAAGTGGGAGAATGTTGGGTGTGTGTTATATTCTTTCAACGACTAGTCGCACGCAAGGGGGGTGCAACCCCCCTTGTCGGGGGGTTTTAGGGGGGAGGTAGCTGTTATCACAAAATCAACCCCTGATAGGCTGTTGACCAGGAAAATCTTGTGTAACTCTTTCAAACCAGGCTTTTGGCTGAGGTTTAGCCTCCTCAGCCTGAGAGGGATCTCTCAAGGGTTAATGATATTGATTAATGATAATATAGATGGCTAACTCTATCTTGGTTTTGTATGTTTGTAGGTTGAAAAGATGAAGGCTTGCTACCATTGGGCTATGGAGTCAACAAGTCAATAAATTTAGTGGCAAGGTTTCTTGACATGAAAGCTGAGACAAATAAGGTTCTTAAACAAAGACAACTCACTCAATAACATAGGTCAAAAGAGTCATTTCATCACTAAAGGAAGTCAGAGCATAGGGTTATGAATTCTGAGTAATAGTAGTGAAATTTACTGCTGATGGTTCAAAGGTGGTTTACTCACAAGATTCTAAAAAAACACAGTCATCTCATTACTAAAGGAAGTCAGAGCATAAGGTTATGAGTTCTGAGTAATAGCAATGAGATCTACTTCTCAACACAATCACTCCATTACTAAAAGAACTCAAAGCACATGGTAGTGAATTTTGAATAATAGCAATGTGCTCTAGTGCTGGTGGTTCAAATATAAAACACAGTGATCTTATTGTTAAAGGAAGTCAGAGCATTAGATTACGAATTCTGAGTATTAACAATAAGATCTACTGTAAGTAATTAAAATAACACATACATCAAGAAAGGATTGAACTCTATCAAACTCAGTTTTGTTCAAGAAAACCTTTCTGCATTATTGATTGTATTCATTCACATAAAGCAGTAGTTGGGCCAAAAATCTCCAACCATTTGCTAATTCAACCTCTTGCTTTATATATAGCATTTAAAACATGTATCCCATCATCCCTCATCAAGAGAATTTGAATTTTCCATCAATGACACCTATTCTAACCATAAAACAAACTTTTAAATGCATTTGACAGCTAACTAGCAATCCTAGATACCTAATACAACTAGGAGTGTAACTCCTTATCATGATTAAAACAACCTTATCTAAGCATTTAAAGCATTCTTTGACAACTTTCAACCTCAAGAAGTCGAATTTGATGAAGCCTACCACGTGGTCATATGACTGCTGAAGACAAACCCTAGAAATTAGGGAACATGTTTCAGTGTTTTTAGGTTTAGGATCCCTGAAAATGGCACGTGGGACAGAGCCTTTATCTCCTCATCCATGACACTTTTTTTGAAAATTAAGGATTTTTTTGTAGCCCATGTTGTCTAGAACAAAAACCTCTCCTGATTTTTTAAAACATTCCTCCAGCGGTCCGGAATCTATCCTTCAAAAAAACGTGTCAAACAGGAAAAATCCATTTTCTAAAATTAGGGTCTCAATGAAAGCTTAGTGTCTCCCAACTGAAAACACTTATGAAGAAAGTGAGATAGGTTATTGTAGATGGATATTTTATAAATAGAAACCTCCCTTAGAATCCCAAAATACGTTTTCCTATAACCAGAAACTGATCTTGAAAAAGACTGCTAAAACCGGAAGACCAAGCTTGACTTTCAGCAATTTCGTAGCGCAAGTTTAATCATAAATTCCTCCCACCTCAGAACGAATTTGAAGAAACTGAAATAGTTTTTTTGTATTTTGGTATGTTATGAATAAAATCCTCTTTCAGTTTTCAAAATTTAATTCTCAGCTGCTCAGGACCCCTTCTGGAAGTTGACTAGTAAACGCAGAAAGCAGAGTTTTTTTATGCTGAAACAGGCTTTTTCAGGGATTTCGTAGCGCGCTACAAAAACTCCTAGTTCAGTGATTTCGTAGCTAGTTTCAAAATGATGTGAGATATGACTTATAAACACCTGGTGAGGCTTCTAGGACATGGAATGAGGTTGTCAAACCTTATTTGGAAAAGAGATATGACCTTAAAAGACTTCTAACCTTATGACCTAACCCTTAAAGCATGAAATGACCTAGAGACCCTTTAACACCATGACTAGAAGAAGGGTTTGTAAACGAGAATGACACTAATTGTGATGATATGACTCAAAACTTATAAGACTATGACTAGAAACAAGGCAACTTACCAAAGCTTAGAGACAAAGATTTTAGGGTGATAATAGTGTCCACCCTGTACGGTATCTGTGGCAGCACCCTAAGAAAAAAAAATGGACCCTATATTAGGTGGGCAGACCTACTTACGGTTTTGTGCTTGGGTTTTGCACATGGTTTTGGGCATGATGGTTTCTGCCCATGGTGTTTTATAGATCCGGTCAAGGGAACTACGATTATGTTTTAATCCAGGATTAATGGATTGGGGTTTATAAATGCTTCGACATGTATATATATGTATTGTAACATTTAAAGGAATATAATGAAAAATCAATCTGGTAGTCTCGGTTTTGGGATCCACAGGAAAATCTTTGTGTATATTTGTTTTATGTTTTATGTTCTCACCATTTTTTATATTTTGTTTTATAGAATTTCTATGCAGGTAAATTTTGTACAGGGTTAAAACCTACAATGTCATTTATTTGCGGGCTAACTTTAGTCAATTTTTTTTGGGGTTAACCTATCCATTGGTTGGGCTTACTTGTGTAGCTGGTAGGATGAATATCAAAAAATAATTTATCCTCAACTGAGAGGAATAAGATGGCATGCCATATATCGTTGGAAAGGTCTTGAAATATGTTATTTGACTATATAGCTTTATCTTTCATTTGGATAGCCTTTTACATCAATGGCAACCATTTTCGACAAATTAGGAATGAATTCAGCAATGTTCATGGCCATTTTTCTTTTAGGGGAAATAAATTGAAGGTCGAATTCTTCTAGGATGATGATCCATTAGGCAAATATATGGTTCATCATTTTTTGGGTAAATAGGTATCTCATGGGACTAACACTTGTGATTGCAGAGGTAGTCTAGGGAATAATGTAATGCTTAAGATTTTGTACTGAGCGTACTAATGCTAACACGGTTTTTTCGTTGGTTCATAATTAAGAGAGGGCCAACAAGATTTTTCTCACATAATAGATGGTATGTTCTCTATTATCATCTCCATCTTGGACAAGTACACCCACAATGGAAATATCAAAGATTGAGAGGTAAAGGGTATACTCCTTGTTGTAGTCAGGAGGGCTTATTAGCGGTGCTTGTGATAGTGCATCCTTCAAAGCATCAAATGATTGTTAAGATTGTCCAGCCCATTGAAAATGAATATTGTAATCTTTGAGCTTTTCTACTGAGTATACTAATGCTAAGGCGGTTTTTTTAGTTGCCTCGTAATTAAGAGCAGGGTTCAACAATATTTTTCTCATGTAATAGATGGTGTGTTATTTATTAGCATCTCCATCTTGGATATGTACACCCACAATGGTGACCTCGAAGGCTAAGAGGTAAAGGGTGTAGTCCTTGTAGTCAGGAGAGCTTATTATCGGTGCTTTTGATAGTGCATCCTTCAAAGCATCAAATGATTGATGAGATTGTTCAACCTATTGAAAAGGAATGTCCTGACAAGGGAGATGAAGGAAGCCATAAGCACATGTGGTGTAGTTACGAACAAAGCAACACAAGAAATTTGCCTTGCCTTAAAGGATTTGTAAATGTCGTAACATATTGGGTGGGGGGATCTTGTAGATTGCTTGGAATTTCAAGGGGTCAACCATGATCCCTTGCTAGAACACAATGAATCCCAACAATCAACCAACAGTGATGCAAAATACACACTTTAGAGGGTTCAACCGAAGGTTATATTGTCAACATCAATGAAATATAGTTTGAATATCCTCAATATGGTGAGAGCGCTATATCAAATGAACAATGAGGTCATCCAAATAGGCTAAGGTCAGATGAGCCAGATCATGAAAGATGTAGTTCATGGCTCGCTCGAAGGTAGCACCAGCATTTTTCAATCCAAAAGGCATGGCCCAATATGCAAAGGCACCCTAGAGGGTGGTGAAAATGGTCTTGTATTGATCCATATGGCAATTTTGAATCGAATTATAGCATGAGAAGCCATCCATAGAGGATAAGTCCTCTTTCCCATCACACGCATCAATGACCCGATCAATGATCTTGGGTTTCAAATCCTATAAGTCAATACATATCCAAATGGTGCCTTGTTTTTTCATGACGGATACATGGTTAGAAACCCAAGATGTGTAGGAAATGTGATATATGAACCTAGCCTTATGCATCTTATCAAATTTTTTTTTATATTCGCAACATTTGATGGGTGCAATGGTCACTACTTCTACCTTATGGGGGATGCATCCGACCATGTATTGACATGGTGTTCTACAATGGTAGGACTTATATGAGGCATTTATAAATACGACCAAGCAAATATATCATGATATTCTTGGAATAGGGCTCTATAGGCAGCTACTTCTTCTTGAGAATATGTTTCCCCTAATGTTATCTCCTTAACAACATCAAGCTTCATCGAAATTTCCACCTTAATGGTAGGGGACATATTTGCCATGTTACCTTCTTTAAAGGGGCCTGACATAGGAATGTGGTTTTTAATTCAATCGACATAACCGATAGGAATGAAATCTTTTGTTTCCATAGCACATACAATATATGTGGATGGTATGGATGGTGAAAAAGTTATTTGTGATAAAAACAAGTGATAGTGCATGGTGCCCCACATACACTCTAACATTTTCATGGTATTGAGACTATCCTTATTAGAGTGAAAGACACCAAAGAAGAGTGATGTTGGTATCATCGGGTCATGAGGAAATGGTTGTCGCATGAAAGCACTAGTGGATAAGCAATAATATGATATTATACTAGGTACCATAGGACCAATAGATTTAGACACAACATAGATGGGTTGGGTCTAGTTTGTCCTTGATGGTGGTATCTTTATTGTGGAAAAAGTGTTCTTGACACTGTGGAATGATGAGAAAACGACAAGTATCTTAGTTCCTACAACTGAAGAAATAAAGTAGATATGATTATGTGTGTCATCAATATTGGGGGGTGGAAGTATCTTATGGGCCCAAACTTAATCAAGGAAGGACCAATTCCTATTGGGATCCCACAAATGGTGACACATTTTCAAGTGAGGGAGAGGCCCTCGATTCATAATGTGTTAATTGGTCAAAGGTTCCGACAAATGGTGACACATTGTCAAGTGAGGGAGAGCCATGTCCTAAAGAAACTAGTGACACTTCTAGAAACCATTCAAAATCACCTCCAGGTGCAAGTGCTCCCACACCTGCCACCTTTGGTAATATGCCATAAGTATGGTCACTAAGCTACCTCCATCTAGTCCAAGTGAGAGAATATTAGCGTGTGGGTATCAATCACGGATCTGAAGTGATCTGGATCTTAGGGGGGCCAAGATTTGGCAGGCTTGAATACCAAGAGGGGAAAGAGAACCACACAATATAAACTATTCAAAACAAAACAATGATAAAAAATTCTTACAAAATACATCCCAACATGTGAAAGGAAAGATAATTGTTTATTAAAATAAGAGAAGATTTAAACAACCACATCTTGGTGGACCAATATATCCTTTTACAAGGTGAATCCCTTAGTTATTATTTCTTTCTTGAATTACAATACCATGGATAAATACCATGGGTGGATATAATGGGTAGATGCCACTTTACATTCAAATCAATTCTCCACCCTTAGGAAGGATTTGTCCCCATTGCGTCAAGTTCCCTCCTTAGAAGCTTTTTTTGAATATGTGCCAATGAAGAGAAGGTATTTTTGTGGTTGACCCATAACCATGATGAATGAAACTTTGAGGATAGAGATACCTTGTAATTATTGTGGGCCAACTACGATACTAACAATGTACTACCTCGCAAATGGACATCCATGTTAAGGGTTTTGTGTGGTTGATCCATAATCGTGGGTTTTTAGGTGACCCATAACCATGATGAACGAAGGTTTGAGGACAAAGATACCCCATAATGCTTGTGGGACAAATGTGATACTAACAATGTATGGCCTAGCAAATGGACTTCAAGATAGTTCATTAATCGGTATGCCAATACGTAGAACTATTGTTCCTGCATAGATGATGATGGAACAAATGATAATAATAATGACCATGTGCAAAAACAAATGGAGGATATGTTGCCGAAAACAACATCAATGATTAAATCTAGCAATGGTGCAATTTGATGCACCAACATGATGTTGATCATGGCATTGATTTCTAATTTCATGCTTCAAAAGGAGCATTAAAGAGTAGAATACATCCCTCATAATGTTGTTGTCATTAACCTAATTTGGTATCATTGTGATGTTGATGAGAATACACCATTGACATCTGGTAAACAAATATCAGGAGGTGGCATAGATCCATATGAATCTTTCTCTCTTCCAAAGGGATTCGTTGAATATTGTATTCTAATGCCACCTCAATTTGAGCTTGTGAGAATTACATCTTGCTAGTTGTTATGGATAGACACAACACTATGTAGATCCTCAAATTCTATATAGTAAATTGTGCTCCTTCCCTACTCCAAGACTTTCATCTTCCTGAAACCAGGTTGTCCACTAAAAATCCCTTACAACTCAATCTTACTTGTACTCTCACCAAAATTGGTAACGAATAGAGTATTATAGGGTAGATTGTCTTTCATATTTTGAATAGGTGCAAAGTCTGCAAGAGCAACATGAATTGGAACGGGTGGGACATGGGGAATTAGATATCCTCCATGTGGATCGTAAGATGCAGTCGAATATTCCATATAGCTTTGAGAACTCTAGATAAATGCATGGGGATTGAAAAATGTGCTAGGAGTAGGGTAAGTTGCAGGAGTGTAGTCTCCACCAGTTCTCATTTGTTTACTTGGGCCAAAATTGTTTATGTTTTACACTCTTTTCGCACAATTTTTTCTTATCCATTTCCACACACAAAATAGAATTTGTTTTAGCATCAAATACAAAATTTTGAATAACATATCTAACTTACATTGACATACATCATTAGTTACATTGTTTTCATTTCCCATGAGACTTATTCCCACACCATTGAAGTTATTTTGGTCGGGTCTTTTGTTGTTGGTAATGTCCTGCACCAAGAAGGAATCTTTCATGGTGATAGTGAACTCATTATCGTGGAGTCTTGTATTGACCTTGGCATCAGTTTGGGACCATAGCTTGATGAAGTAACAATATGTTGGGAAATATTCAAAAGCCTATAAGGTGTCGTCTTGAATCAGAATATTCATAGTGACAGTGAGCTCATCATCATGGAGGATTATATTGAACTTGGTATCGATTAAGAACCATAGCTCGATCAAGTAACGATATGTTGTGAAATATTAAAAAGCCCATAAGGAATCATCGTGAATCAAAACATTGTCACTTCCACTTTTGGGCATCCATAGAGGTTTGTTTATCAGATAATTTCTTCCTTCAAGATGAACCTTGATGCCTTTGAGGCTACATACACCGAGCATCATGTGGTCACTTGTAGCTACATTGAATCTCTCATTGATCATCACCAAGAGAGCCTAGGTGTTTTCTGTGGCACTAATTGGATCAACACCATAGTTTGTCACATACAATAAGAGGCACTTTGACTCAATTGTGACATTGTCCATGCTAACCTCTCCAACCAGTGATTAAGTCAGCTTCCAATGAGTAGTTGAAACTCTCTCGACATCCTATCCATTAAGATACTTGGGAACATTGACAATTGGAGAATCTTGACTCTTTAGACTTTAAGATTTCAAATTCATGTGAGTAAGAGGCTTGGATGATCCTAGAGTCCTATGGCTATCAATACTAGAAATTTTTTTGAGAAACAACACCACAACTGAGATCAAATCAATTCACGGGGCACCCATAACTTCTTTAGTCCTCTTAATTCCATGAAATAAAAAGAATTTCTCGCCTAGCTCAAATAAGACAAATTTGAACATGAGTTTAAAACCTTAGTTAAATATTCTCCAACGTTGTGGATAGATTTGGGGTATGGTACTAGTGGAGCCCTGAGTGTGGGATAGGCTGCGAGCCACCTCAGTTCCTTAGCATTATCAAAGGATTGATCCCAAGATGCTATCAAGGTTCGCAATGGACGCAGGTGTAGAAATTATGATGTAGATTTGCAACTCCTCATGAAGTTTGAATCAAAATAACAAGACATAAACCTACTCTTCTACTCTATGGACATTAATTCACAATTTAGAACAAAAATCTCAGACATGCAATAAGAAATCACACACATGCAAATAGTATTTTTCTCGGGGAAAGCAAATTGCTAAAAACCTCAATGCATGTTTGCATTAGTCTGATGAATAGAGATGCAATACAATTGCTCTTCTCGACCAAGCACAACCTGCAAGTGAATAACCTATCTCTTTGCTCACTGAAAAGCTTTGACCTAGACTTAATCAATTATAGCCTCTGCTTGAGCCCCTATTTGCTTGTGCAATTCCTGAGGAAAATAGGCCCCTATTAATTAGGAATTTCCTCCAAAATGCTTGTGCAATTCCTCAAGGTTGATCACCTGAACTCATGCAACACATGTACACTCAACTAGTTTACAATTGTTGGTTAATTTCCTTGGAAATTCCACTACAAGTGGGAAACTAGTATTCTTTGCATGCATGAGCTAATTTTAGATTATTGATCAATTAATTAGATGATCTATGAGCTAGACTGATGCCCCACTACTTAACTGGCCACCAACTAGTTCTATTAACAGATAGAACTAGTTCTGAAATTAACTCAACCTAGGCTCCTAAATTTAGGAATCACTACATACAACTAAACTTCATGCCCCTAACTTGAATTAACTAAGCTAATTGAGTGACAAGAGCCATGTCACCTCAATTAACTCCTCAAAGTTGTCTATTGATGTGGAATTTCGAATTTTCAGAATTTAATCAAGGCAAAAATCAAATTGAGAATTTATTGTTGCATTTTTCAACACTCCCTCTCAACAAGAACGAGATTATAAACTACCCCAATAAACACTCCTCTACACTCCTCAGTATATGAGTGTCATTGATCCTCCTTCTATTGAATATTGTGGGCCCCTATAGTAAAGTAATGATCCATGAGGAGAATGCCTTAATGGACCCTGCCCAAATTTTTGCAACTCTTGGACTAAAGATCTACATCACTCCACCTCACTCCTGGCGGTATAGTTGCATGTGCTCCTTCTGCCCACTTGGATCGAACTCTCCCCTACTAGAGGTCTATACCTGGGTGAATTTCTCCACTCTTCCTCCGATCTGCTTCACCTGTCCCATGGCTATGTGTCTCAAGAATGTCATTCTTTTGTTGAAGACCACATCATAACCACAGCCTTCTAAAACTGTGACAAAGAGGATATTTTTCTTTAGGCTTGGAACAAACATGACATCCTTGAGTTTAAGAGGGGATATCGACTCCCTCTGAAATGTGACTGTACCAATCCTGGTTGTGTTGTATCATCCGTCATCTCCAAACTCAATATTTATCTGGAGATATTTCTCCTCTAGGTCACTGAAAAACTCTCTACACCCAGTCATGTGTAGCGATGCACCCGAATCCAAGTACCAAACACTCCCCATCAAAATGCTAGTTATGCATGCGATAAAGGTGAAATCTAGATCAAACTGTGAATCCAAAGCTTCACCTGTTGCTGCTACTATAGACTCCTTCTGTTGTACTTTTTGAGTGGACACTTAGTAGCATAGTGCATGAATTCATGACAATTGAAGCATTTGATTTTGGAAAAGTCTTTCTTCTTTCCCTCTTGACTGGATCCAGCCTCACCTTGGGACTTCTTTCCCTTGGCCTTCATTCCTTTGCTGATTAGAGCAAATTCCTCTTCCTCTTCTTTAGATGAGGTTCCATCTCTGGTATTCTTCCTTATTTCCCCCTATACAAAATTGGACCATAAGTGTTCCCAATTTGGTATTTTCTCCCTCCCATTCATTGAATCTTGATAGCTATGACAACTCTTGGGAAGGCCTAGAAGGGACAGGCTTACCAAGTCTTCTTTAGAAACATTAACACCAACCCCGCTAAGTTGTTCACAACATTGTGTGAACTTTCTCAGATACTATAGAATAGTGTCATTCTTCTGCATCTTGATACTTCGAAGTTTATTCTTGAGTGTCAGCTTCTTGTGGTCACTACTTCTCGAACAATTCTGTCAGTGCTTTCCACACGAAGTTTCTTTTCTATGGAGATTTGAGACAATGTGATCCCGTACCCTCTCCAAGATTATTCTCCTCACCTTGGCTACATATTTCTTCCATTGAGCAAGGTTTTGGGCATTAGATGCTTGTCGTTTTGCAACATTTCTCTTGATGTATTCTAGTAATCCATTCTCATCCAATACCCCCTATGTGCAACCCTTCCATGCAACAAAATTAGAGGTTCCTTCCAAGGCATACTATAGCCTTAGTCCATTGAAGGCCATCTTCTCAACTCTGAAGAGATCTCGCTGCACTGAATGCCAAATTCAAACCTCCTGAGAAACAAATTCAAAATTCCTGCTCTAATATGAATCAAACTTTGATACCATGTAGAAATTATGATGTAGGTTTGCAATTTCTCATGAATTTTTAATGAAAATCACAAGACACAAACCTACTCTACTGCTCCGTGGACATTAATTCACAATTTAGAACAAAATTCTCAGACACGCAATAAGAAATCACACACAAGCAAATAGTATTTTTCATGGGGAAAGAAAACTGCTAAAAAACCCAATGCTTGCTTGCATTAATTTGATGAATAAAGATGTATTACAATTTATTTTCCCAACGGAGCACAACCTACAAGTGAATAACCTATCTCTCTACTCATTAAGAAGCTCTGACCCAGACTTAGTCAATTCCAACCTTTTTTTGAGCCCCTATTTGCTTGTGCAATTCTTGAGGAAAATTTGCCCCTATTAATTAGGAATTTCCTCCAAAATGCTTGTGCAATTCCTCAGGGTTGATCAGCAGACTTCATGCAACACTTTTACACTCAACTATTTTACAACTACTAGTTAACAGCCTTGGAAATTCCACCACAACTGGGAAACTCATATTATTTACATGCATGATCTAACCATTAGTTAATTGATCAATTAACTAGATGATCTCTAAGTTAGACTGGTTTCCCACTACTTAACTCACCACCAACTAGTTCTATTAATAGTTAGAACTAGTTTAACTAATTACAATTGAAATTAACTCAACCTTGTCTCCTAAAATTTAGGAATCACTACATACAACTAAACTTCATGCCCCTAACTCAAATTAACTGAGCTAACTGAGTGACAAGATCCATGTCACCACAGTTAACTCCTCCAAGTTGTTTGTTGATGTGGAATTCCAAATTTTCTCAATTTAATAGCAAAAAAATTAAATTGAGAATTTACTATTGCATTTTTCAACATCAGGGTTCCTACTATTGGCCTTGAATGCAATGCAAACCATGGTGATCGTGATGAGAATTTATGGCAAGAAATTGACATATCCCCCTCAAAACCCTTTTAAAATCCCAATTTCCATGGAGTCGTAACCCGCTCTGATACCAATGGTTCGGATTTTAGGGGGCCAAGTTCTGGGAGACTTTAATACCAAGAGGGGAAAGAGAAACAAAAAATATAAAATATTTGAAACAAAACATTGATAAACAAAAAATACTAACATAATACATCTCAACACGTGAAAGGAAAAATAATTATTTTTTAAAATAAGAGAAGCTTTACACAACTACATCATGGTGGACCAATCTGTCATTTTTTAAGGTGAGGCCCATTAGTTATAGTATGTGTAGTGCCTTCTTGAGTTGCAATACCATGGGTAAATACCATGGATGGATGCCACTTTCCATTTGGATCATGAATCTCCTACCAAGAGTCAAGAGACTCAATGAGGCCCACAATAATCTTTGGTTTAGGCCTCCCCCCTTCACAAGTTTCTCCTCACCACTAGATTTTTAGACACTTGATTATGGAGGATTTTAAAGTTCCCTAAAAGACAACGTTCTATGTTTCAAATGAGAATGACCAAGGGAGGTTATATGGATGCCTACTCCTAAGATCCTAACTTAAACTATAATTTCTTTTGTGAACCCCTGGTGGGGGGAATTGGTTTTTTAAATTAGGCTGATTTTAAGAGTTAGGGATGATGGCCCAAAAATCACTATTACTTAGGGTGTGAATGATGAACTTAAAATAATATAAACCTAAGGTTTTGATTGCCCAAGACCACAAATAGTGTGAGGGGAAGAGCATACTAGTCAAGTGAAGATCAGGTGAACTCATGTGTGAGGTGTGGTGTGTGCAAGAGTGTTTATGTGAACATCACAAACTTTAACGAAAATTGTAGTGATATGGATACCATGTGATCCTTTATTTTTACTACCTAATTAAACTATTTATATTGCACCTTGCATGAAAGGAAAAATTGTGTATATCAATGGGACTCTTACTTTCCCCTAATTAAACTATGTGATGGTTTATCCAATTCTAAAGGGGGTGGTAATGGTGTTTTCAAAAAATGTTTTTGAATCTCCCAATTCATTATGGCCACAAGGGGAGGATCATACTCCACTTTCCTAGTCACTCCAATCCTAGTCATGAAACTACAATTTTGTTAGTAAAAAAATATTGGTCATCCACGTGGCAAAATATTTAAAATCTTTCCACTGTAGTGGCTAATGAAAGCAAAAAAAAAACCTAACTAATTTGCTAAAATTTGCACAAGTGGGGAGAGATCACTAAAGTTTGTCACCCATTTCATATTAGAGAGAAAAATTACAATGATTGGTTATTATGTCAATTTATGTGGGTTATGCTTTGACAATCATGGGCAAGTCACCACAATAGTGTATTCAAAAACTGCACGGACTGGCCTAAAAAAGAAAAAAATCCAAATCTGATGCATAAAGGCCCATTGGTGGCCTACATTAAATGCACATGGTTACAATGGAACAGTTCAAAGGCATGGGAATGAATAGAGAGTCTACACACAACAGAGAGAATGAGAAAAGAGGTGTCGGATTCACCAAATTGTTGTTTGAGATTTGATGTAAGGATGGACCAAAAATATAGCTATTACAGACCTATTGCTACCTACAAGAGAACCAACAAACATATGGTTAGAGTGATGAATACAAAGAAACATGAATTGAAGTTATTTATATGAAATAACATGAGATACACAACAACAAATATGGAATACATCAAAGAAACGAATACAAGAACATGGGAAGCAAAATCCTCTTTATTGATTGGTGTAAAGAGATACAAAAATCATCCCATGACCAATAAAGGGATTATGTTGAGAAATGAGGCTCCACAACTCTCCTAAAGGAAGGTCCTTCTTCCCTATCCTATGAAAGAAAAAGTCTCTTCTCAAAGGAGCTACAAGAAAGCTCTTAATGGTTAATTCTCTCTCAATTGAAAGCAATGCTCATTGACCTGGAAATTTTGGTAGCGTAACTTTACATAATCTTCTTCTTCTTTTTTGGCTCCAATTTACCTATTATATATAGACCTAAGTCCAGTCCTTGGATCATTAATGAGATTTGGCCTAGTGGGAGACAATATAAGTCCTTTGGGGGCTCCTTAATTCAAATCAAGAGTGGAATGGCTTGATATTAGGCTTGTCATTTTCGTATAAGTTGGATCATTCAATATAAAGCGGTACACGAGCTGCTAAGTTGTCAATTTTAGGATACACGCGACCACGGAAGAAACAAACATGGGAATATGTGCAAAAAAAGTGTACACCTTATTTTTTAAATGAACCTTAGGAACCTTTGATTTTTGTTGGTTCATGATATTTTTCAGTCTCACTAGTACACTTGTACATGTTTTTTTATGATGTTGAGAATGCCTCGATGTGTGCAATTGGATGTACGATTGTCTCATGATAAGAATATGCTACAATTGGCCTAACAAATTGTCAATCTTGAGAAGCAGGTAGTAATTCTTGAGTCTAATCTTGTTCAAACCTCTATAGTTGATACAAAATTTCCAAGTCTCGTCTTTCCTGGATATGACTGATAAGCGAGCCATAAGGAGGATTGCTTGGTCGAATCATTCCTTTCTCCAATCACTGTTATAATTTCTTCATCACTTCATCTACTTTTAGAATAGATTGTCTATACATCTTGTTATCGACCAAAAGTGGGTGAACCCACACGAGAAATTTTTCTCCTAGATATCTCTTCAATTGATAGCCCTTGATAGCCACCGATGTAGGTGATTTATTGTGGCATTTGATATCCTCTCCCTACATCGGTCATATGTTCCCTCACCCATCTATTGAGATCATATGTTAGAACATAGGAAATACAACCCAAAAGATATGTTTTTCATTAGGCAATTGTGTGCTTATGCGTATTTGTCTTAGGCATTTTGGGCTGGATTATTTGGTGAATTAGAAGAAGGAAGGGCTTTGACTGTGGTTTTGTTGCCTCACCTAAAATGGGGGTTTAATCCTTGATCCTAGTCCCGTGGGATCTCCCCTATTGACCTATGGTTTCAGGAAGGACACTAGTTAGGAAACACCAATTTTGGGAGCATGGTCTTGTTTTCCCATTCCACATTTTCACTCCCCTCTGCACATTACAAGCCCTATTTCAGCATTTTCCTTCTCTGGGTCCACATGACCACTAGGTCCACAATGAACTGACACGCCCCCTCCCCTTGTTGACATATTTGGGTTGGGCCTGGAAATGTTGCCTCAGAGGTTGATGTGGCTAAAAGAAAGTTAAAAGCATAGCATGGCCACAAGAAAGAAGCAACAAAAAAGAATATTATAAAATTCAAAAGATGGTTGGGACATTAATTATCGCATCAGAAAAAGTCAAACATGAGCTCTACCCTTTATCATGAGTTCCTAGGGGCCCATTGGTGCCCCCACATCATTAAGGAACCCATGGACGTCCCAATGCCTAGTGGGTGATTAATTTCCCCACCTTAAGGGGCTAATAACTACTCTATACCATTCACAAGATGCCCTAATTTCCCCAGGCCCCATGTAGTCACTACAAAGAAAAATCAAGGCAAAGGGAAAATAAACAGGGGTGGAAAAACAAAGGATGGTGTAACTCATGTATCCATGATTTATCACTCCTACATATATACACCCAATATGTGGACATCCCTCATTATTGTCATCCTTGTACCCATGGAATTTGGTCTTGAGACCTCGATGACCCCATCCATTTCATCATCATTCATAGGAAACGTATCAATTGAAGGATCTAGCAAGGACCTGTCTTTCCCCTTAGGGGATAGGAACACCTAATAGGGTCGTTTATCAACCACTACTACCTAGAGAGGTAACACTACTTCAAGATCAATGCCCCAATTTGGAAGGGAAGCCCCATATGAAGTCTCAATGTGCCCTTGATTAACAAGCTTGGTTCACTTAGATGCACCAATGAATTATTGTACCTAGTGGTGAGGATGCAACACTAGATATTATATGTGATTGACAAGTGGTCTCATCATGGTTTTTGCAACTTAATTTGGGACCGATTCCACCAGAGGATCATATTTACACCCCTATGTGAAGTGTTGAGAGCCATGGGACTCCCATCATGTGTAGAGCATCATTTCATGCCAAGGGCACCTTCAGCACCATCAACGGTCTACTCATTTCCCCACATTATTCATGAGATAATGCACTTGGACTAGTGTTCCCCAACTGGCTTAGCATTTACCATGTTGTGTCACAGTTGATCCAAGGCCCATAATAGGTTTGTCTCACCCCTTGAGACATGGGAGGGCAAGCACCATTGTCAAATCCCTCGGTATTGGAGAATTACAGATTATTATATCATCAAAAGACCCATGAGACTAGTTTTTATGCCCCAAACACAAATTAGGTCCCCACATGACGATTTACTTGGAGAGTTAGGTGCCATCCTCTAGTTTAAGATTTATGGAGCCCTCTCACACATTTTGGCACAAAGAGGACTCAACATTGCCTTCCAACGACCCTACATCAGCATGACACCATCATTTTGACTTGCATTTGGATGGCTAATTCATATTTTGTAAAATCTACTTGGTCGGGTTGCGACCAAAGGATGTATCTTGCCCATTTTTATAATGTTGTGGGGCTTCTAGGCTTAATTCGACTTATTAGATCATCTATAAATAGATGAGAACTCATTTGAGCTACTCATCATATTCATACTTTGGATTAGTCTTCTTGGGATATTTTCGCACCTTTTTTTTAGCTACTCGAGATATTTTGGATGCATTTCGATGTATAGAAGCTAATTCACTTTCTTCTTTGGAGCCATTTCTTCGATTTTAGGATGGATATATTGCATATTATCTTGTAAATGCCTCATGTTGATGAAATTTTCTCTTGAATTTGTTTAATGTATGGAATTGTTGCTCTAAAATATGCTAAAATTGTGCCTTCATTGTTTAAAATTACTTTGAGAGGATTCATAGTAGAGTGTTTCATATGTTATTCAATGTATGGCATGAAATGAATGTTGCTAGTGGAAGAAAATATTTGAACTCTCTATGAAACTCCATCATCTTTGAAGTGTGTAAATGCTTAAACGTGGAACCTAGGGAATCATTTTTAGGCCCCCTTAGAGACGATTTAACTCATCTTGAAAATCCTAAGACTCCTTGTGCCCAAAGGAAAAGGCACTAATCCAAGTCCTTGGAGGTCATCTTTACTTTTCATCCATAAATTTTCCCCTTAAAATTTGGTCGTTTTAAGGCTAGGGCGAAAATCTAGGGCTTGCAACAAAATTTTAGGGAATATATTTTTTAGAATTTGAGAGCCTAAACATCAAGCTTAGGGTCTAGGCTACCTATGCTCCAAATTTGGCAAGCATCCACTTGAGTTTCATCCATAAAATCTCTTGCCCTAGGTGTTGATCCAAGAGGGAAACCTTAGTTTCTTCTCCTTGAACTTGAGGACTTCCTTGAAGGTTGTATGAGAATAGTACTTGTTGAAGTAAATCATAATAAACCTTTACTCTTGGGCCTTAACCTTATGGATACCTATTACCATCGAGAAACATCAAAACCCTAGGTCTTGTGACTTCTTTTCTAGGGCTTTTCTTAGAGAGTGATTTTCTTCTTTGAAGCCTTGTACCTTTATTGAGACTCTCTTTTCGAATGAGCTTTAGCTTGATCACTTCATGCCCTATACCTAGCATGTCTATTCTAAATGATCACCTTCGTACCAGGACTCCTCCCATTAGTTAAAATCCATAAAGATAAGGGGACCTTGGCTGTGGTGAAAATGGGCCATTGTCTTATTGTAAGCACTTAGTCTAGCTCTTTGTCTTGTAGGGTTTCCCTCTCCAAGGCTTGCTATATTTTGTTGCAACATTTTGGCGTTGTTTTCGGGGAGGAAACATGTCTAACTTTACTAAATATTTACTTTCTTCCCTACCAACAATATAGATCATTATTTGGTGACTCCATTGGAAGAACGAAGCCCTTGTTCTTCATTGAACCTCAAAGGCAATGTTTATAGTTTGAAGCAAGCATATCTCAAAGCATTTTAAATTCACCCTGGAAACTCTTGCATGATTGATATATGTAACCTAATTGAATGGATTACCTTGATGAGATCCCTGCCTTGGACATTGCTAGCATCCATAGGTACCCAAATCATATGACCCTCAGCATGATATTTTGGGTGCCCAAGTTTGATGGTGATCCATTTTCTGCAATTGATTATGTGGCAAGATTTGTTACATATATCTTTGGATCCAAGGTTTTTGATCAAGGTATCCTCATAAGATCCCTCCAAGGTCATGACTCATGGTCATATAATAATTGCAAGCATAAAATTATTTCATCTATTAAAACACTTCTTAATAGCTTTCTAGAGCATAAAGGAACAAGTTCTCAAACTAAGGGCCAGGCTTGCCAAACATTAGATTGTGACTTTCAATAGGAAGCCTTATTTGAATACGAGGAGGATCATGAGGAAGAATACCATGAGGAAAAATAGGATCCCTTTTTAAATCATCAGGATGAAATCATTGATGAAGATATTTAGGGTGATCTTGAGAGGGAGCATGATAAAAATTTTGATGAAGAGGGTTCCTTAGAAAATAGTTTTGAAGATAACCTTGTCTTTTTCAAGGACGTTGCATCTGATAATGTACCTATTATGGACGTTTAAAAAGGTACCCCCATTAACCCCTTGAATGTTAACATTAAGGATGACTTGCATATTTAATAAGGGAAGTGGGAGATCATTAGCTTGTAGGAATTTACAGGGTAAGTTCCTCAGATAGAACACCAAAGGACACCGCTCACAAACAGATCACAGATCAATACACCAGTATTCTTGACATGGTTAAAACCCTCATAGAGGGAAACAGTCCACGGCCTGAGCCAACATGGCCACTTTAGGAAATTTATTAATAAAAGAATGAAAATTTACATAAGCTTCTCTCATGAACGGTTACCCTACAAATGACCTTGCATGATCTTTAAATAGAGATCATGGACCAATCATGTGTTAAGCCACAGATTAAGTGTCGATAATACCTAGGAGAGAATGAACTGTCGGATCACTTGATGTCTAGAACATATTGTGACCGTTGTATTGTAAGTTACAAAAGTACATAGTAAAGAAACACACTTTACCTAACTCTACACTAAACCAAGTTATACTTAACTATTTCCTATGTGTCGGAATATCATAACATTCCCCCTTAAGAAAAACTTGGTATATGATTGAAGGATGTACAAATATGACACAATATGAGAAGGAAGGAGGCATTAGAGCCTATCCCCCCTTAGTGACAACTTCTTAAACTCCAACCATAAATCGAAGCTTAGTAAACTTCGCCTCTATGAGAGCCTTTGTAAAGATGTATGCAACTTGATCATCTGTTGAACAATATTTCAGTTCAAGGACATGGTCATGAATGAGCTTTCTAATGAAGTGCATGTGTATTTTAATGTGTTTTTTGCGCTAATGTTGGACTGGATCTTTACATAGTTGAATGGCACTTTGATTATCACACCAAAGTGTAGTCGGAAGTTGTTGCTGAAATCCAAACTCTGATAGGATCTGACGAAGCCACAGGGCTTCCTTACTAGCTTCTACGGCACCACAATACTCTGCTTCTGTTGAAGAAAGAGAAATGGCATTTTGTTTCTTGCAAGCCCATGTAATAGGTCCAGAACCAAGAGTGAAGATATAATTTGCAGTTGACTTCCGATCATCAAGGTCACCAGCCCAATCAGAATCAGTGAAACCAACCAATAGAGGAGATGCTTATGCACTATAATGAATCCAAAACTGAAATGTATCTCGAACATAACAAAGTATTATTTTAGCTGCTTTCGAATACTTTCATTTGGGTTTTGCATAAACCGAGCAATAAGGCCAACAACAAAGGAAAGGTCAAGATGAGTATGGGTCAGATACAAAACTTTTCCTACGAGATGACGGTATAAGGTGGCATCAACTTCAGGGGAAGTACAAGTGATTGAAAGTTTGGGTCCATATTGAAAGGGAGAAGGGGTTGGCTTCTAGTATTGCATGTGAAAGTGGTGTAGAAGATCACAAACATACTTGGACTGGAAAGGGAAATACCTTCCTTGGATTGAAAGACTTGAAGACCAAGATAATAATACAAGTGCCCTAAGTCTGTCATTTTAAACAGCTTTTTAAGGCTGGACTTCACATGGTTTATAAGGTTTGGATTACTACCAGTAAGGATAATATCATCAACATAAAGAATAAGAATGATAAGAGACTTACCCACTTTCTTGGTGTAGATAGTATTGTCAGAATGAGACCTAGAAAAGCCAGTATCTAAAATAAAGCTATCCATTTTAGCATACCAAGCCCGAGGGACTTGCTTGAGACCATAAAGGGATTTCTTAAGCCAACATACAAGGCTAGAGTCTGGTTGTATAAAGCCTGGAGGTTGTTCTATATAGATTTCTTCATACAAGTCCCCACGCAAAAATGCAAATTTAACATCCATATGATGGACTTCCCATTTGAAAGAGGCAGCAAGGGAAAGAACAAGGTGAATAGAGTTCATTTTGGAAACAAGGGAGAAGGTTTCAGTATAGTCAATGCCTTCAACTTGAGAAAAACCCTTAGCAATAAGATGAGCTTTATGTTTATCAACTTTTCCATCTGGTCTATACTTGGTTCCGTCCCTTTGGAAGAGGAACAAGATCCAAAGTATCATTTTACAATAATGAACGATATTTTTCATTCATAGTTGTGTCACGATCTTCATGGCTTGAAGCTTCTGCAAAGGTGTCAACATCATAATTCGTTGGAGCTTGAGCCAGTAAAGAAGAGGCTCTATCGAACTGAGAACATGTACGTCGCTGATTTGTAGGATCACCTGCAAGAGCACCTGCTGCATCACGAGTAGCATGGACCCATTTTGGAAGATGAGGAGTTGAAGGAGGATCCTGAGAAGGTGAGTGGGGATTGTCATCGTCGTTGTCATCATCTGAAGAAGAAATATTTTCAGAAGTAGAAGGGATAGAGAGAGGTGGCACATTCGCCGAATGAGGCTTGTAGGCAGATATATTTTCAAAAAACTTTACATCTCTTCTAATGATAACATTTTTGGACTTAAGTGGAATAAGTCTATATCCTTTAACATCTTAAGAATATCCAACAAAAATACATTTTTCACTCTTAGGTTCTAAAGCTTTATGTTTCTCATCTGGAATATGGGCCCATGCTTCACTTCCAAAAACATGAAAGTGGCTTACATCTGGTTTAATTGAGCTCCATGCTTCTTCTGGAGTGATATTCTTTAAAACCTTAGTAGGAGTGCGATTTACTATGTAATTTGCACAGTTAATTGCTTCTGCCCAAAAATTAAGACTAAGTCCTTTAGATTGAAGCATACAATTAGCCATTTCCTTTAAGGTGCAATTCTTCCTTTCAACTACACCATTTTGTTGTGGAGTATATGGAACAGTATGTTGCATTTGAATTCCATGCTCAATGCAAAAGTTAATGAATTTGTTGTTAACATATTCTCCGCCATTATTTGATGTTAGCTTAAGAATTTGATGTCCAGATTGTTTCTCAACAAAGGCCTTAAAGTCCAAGAACGTGTTAAATACTTCACTCTTGAGTTTTAAGAAGTATACCCAAGTGCGTCTAGAGCAATCATAAATGAAAGTTAAGAAATACTTGTAGCCAGAGAATGAAACAACTGGAAGTGGACCACATAAATCACTATGCACAAGCTGTAAAGGCGCTGAGGCGTGCCAAGAGGCAAAAAACTATCCCGATGATGTTTTTCTAGTACACATTCAAAACAAACACCATGTCTGCAAGATACCATAGGAAGACCTATTACCATATTTTCTTTACATAGATTTTGAAGGGAGCGATAGTTTAAGTGACCAAATCGCTCATGCCAAAGTTTGCTCACTTCATCATTATGAGCAACAAATACCGAGGGAAGTGGTGATGACCCAAAGTTGTTAAACTTATACAACCTTGTAGAATCATCAGCAATGCCAATAGCTAAAATCTATCTAGGATCTCTTAGGTCCTTAATTACAACATCATGAGGTGAAAATTCAACGATTCGACCTTCACCTTAATGAGTTATCTGATATACAGATAGAAGGTTGTAGGATAAGGTTGGAACACATAATACATCATTAAATTAACCATTCTATAGATGAATAGTTCCAGCCCCTACAACACTAAGAGATCTATCATCACCAACATATATATGTTTTTGGTGTTACAATCATTTAAAGAAGAAAACATGGCTTTGTTTTTGGCCATGTGATAAGAAGCTCCAAAATCAATAAGCCACTCATGAGAATGAGAAGAAGAAGATACATTTAGTGCATAATTAGACTGAGATGTTTGACAACCACGTGAATAAAGTGTTATTCCTGAAGATGAAGTTGAAGTTGAAGAGTGCTCCAAATGGATGTTATCCTTCTTCATTGTTGCTTCCAAGGCTTCCATCTTCTTAATGCATTTGGATTCTAAGTGGCCTTCTCGATTACAAAAGTTGCAATGTCTATCAGTCTTCTTCCCTTTGTTTTTATTTGCCTTATCATTTTGTTGAAATGATTTTTCATTTTGAGACTGAAATTGCTTATGACCCTTGTTTGGTTTAGGACCATTCTTTTTAGGATTAGGATTCTTTGAATTTGGTTGTTGTTAGGCGGCTAAGACTTTCTTAGAAGAGTTTTCAAGATTAAGAAAACCAAGATGTAAGAGTTTTTCTTATTCTCTTATTAAAGAATCACAAAAGGAATCAAAAGAGGGGAACTTGTAGTCTTGTCCTTGAGAAATAAATGCTTCTCTAGTAAAATGGAAGGTGGAAACAAACATAGAGTAAGTTGTTCCCAACTTAGTAAGAATGGAACAGATAAGGCTATCATATTCTTTCTTAACCTTAACACATTCCAAGGGAAGTCTAAGGGTCTTGAACTTGGACAAAAAATCTTCAATGGAAGAAAAATTATTGGGTTCCAACATAAGCAACTCATTTTCAAATTGATGGGCTCTAATTTCATTTTTAATTCCAAAAACTTTAGTGAGTTGTTTCATTGCTTCATTAGGGGTATCAAGTTTTGCGATATGGAATCTAAGGTCTAGAGAAATAGACATCCCTATCAACCCATGTGCTTGATCTTGTTTATTTTCCCATTTGGTTGTCTTATCTTCATCTTTAGGTTTAGTTTCTTAGCCTGAGGCTATTCTGTAAAGACCTTTACTTCTAAGTAAATCCACAATGTAGGACCCCCATTGGAAGTAGTTGGTGCTGTCAAGAACAACTTGGCATATACTTTCCATTTTAATAGAAATTGAAGTTGTAGATGTTGAAACTAAGTGTTCCAATGGAAATATCTCGAAAAATTAGGATGATTAAAAAAACAGCTCTGAAAATGGCTTCCAGATAACAAGTTATGGCTTTTTGAAGAAAAGTTATTGAAGATGCCGACGAAGTGCGTGAATGTGCAGAAATGAATGATAATGTTATATTAAAAAAAAAAAAAAAAAAAAAAAAAAAAAAAAAAAAAAAAATCCCTACCCTCCTTTCCAAACTTAATTTAATTAGCTCACTTTAAAAATATATAATTTATGTGACTCACTTTTATAAATAGCTGAAAGTCACTTTTACAATGGTACTTTATGAGCTATCCACTAAATTGTAACTTAAATAAAAGATAAAGAGACTTTAGAATTATAAGTGACTCACTTTTTATAATGGGTGAGAACACTTTTACATAATGTAACTTTAAAACATAACTTACATGTGCTTTGTGCTTTTTGAAAAAGTAACTCAACAAAAAGAAAGACTTGAACCCAAGACCTCTATTCTCATAAAGTAACTTTGGACCAAGTGAGATAGTTTAAAAGGTCAATAATTTTTGGAAAAGAGGAATGGATTTTTTTTTTTTTTTGGTCACTGAAGATTTGGGGTGCGTGCTTACTTGAAAAATCTCTTTTTGCCTACAAAAGAAAAAGCCACACAACCCAACACAGACATACAAAAAAAACCAAACCTTATGGCTTGGAGTTAGCTTTCGTCAGAAACTAAATATTTTCCTCAATGTTTCTGATTTTCCGAGATCACACTAAGGTGCGGCGGAAAAGAGAATACGCATCAGACAAATCCTTTCTTTTCTTTTCTTTTTTTCTGATTTGCCCATATCGCACAGAGTCACGGGGCAAATAGCATATGCAGAAATGAAAGGTATAGATCTAGTAATAAACAAACAGAGAGATAAATAAATTGAAATAAATAGAGAGATAAATAGCTAGAACTACAAATAAAGACTGTATACCTGTAGATCTTAAAAATGACGTAGCTAGGGTTACCAGAAACCTTTTTGCGTGAAACAAAAGGGGTTTTTCACTGGAACAAATGCTCATATCACAATAGAGCAGTCCTCTTGGCCCAAAAGCGGTCAGAAACAGTAGATCTAGGAAACAACAGTCAGATGCAGTTGTATCGGCTTCTGCTTTGGATCACTAATGGATGTGGCCCTCAAATAGCTTTGATACCATGTAGGAATTTACAGGGTAAGTTCCTTAGATAGAACACCAAAGGACACCGCTCAAAAACAGATCACAGATCAATACACCAGTATTCTTGACATGGTTAAAACCCTCAAAGAGGGAAACAGTCCATGGCCTGAGCCAACACAGCCACTTCAGGCAATTTATTAATAAAATAAAGAAAATTTGCATAAGCTTCTCTCATGAACGGTTACCCTACAAATGACCCTCCATGCTCTTTAAGTAGAGATCATGGACCAATCGGGTGTTAAGCCATAGATCAAGTGTTGGTAATACCGAGGAGAGAATGAACCGTCGGATCACTTCATGTTTAGAACATATCGTGACCATTGGATTGTAAGTTACAAAAGTACACAGTAAAGAATCACACTTTACCTAACTCTACACTAGACCAAGTTATACTTAACTATTTCCTATGTGTTGAAATATCCTAACATAGCCATCATTTTGACAAGGACCTTATCTATGATACCATTGATGATATTAATAAATAACTTGTCTTGCCTTACCTTTCTTATCATCATGGAGGTGTATTTGAGTCATCTTTGAACCCTCCTATCATTCCCCATTGCATGAAAGTTGAATATGATGAACCTAGTTTGCTTTCCTCTTTTGAAGGGGATCATTATAAAGAGCAACCTAATGGTTGTGATCCTCCATGCCAACCATCTTCTCATCCCTCCCATTGTGTCCCCAAAGACACCATCGAGTGTTGCACTAATAAGGGTACTTTTGAAAAGGATTGCTTGAGCTTGGTTGTTCACTTCTCTATATTCAAGCTTGAGGGAATCACCTAATGGTGTGGGCATAACTCCTCTTTTTCCTTTGCATCCATATATATTTTTAATAAAGTGTGGTCCTCTTATTTTCCCACCTCCCACACTTATGACCTTGTATACAAAATTACATGCATTATTGTCATGTTTTCTTTTCCCACTTCATTACTAATCATAGGGAAAGAGGCTATTGTATTGATTTGTTAATATGTTGGTTACATTGGTTGTATAAACATCCTTAGTTCTTGTTTAATATGTTAGCATGCATGGTAGTGTAGGTGCATTGCATATCATATGCATAATTATTATCATCATATCATGTCCTCGTGTTAGATTAGATTGCACTTGCATCTCAGTATATATTTACTTTTATGTATGGTTTTATTATTTTCATGAAAACATGGGCAATAAAAGTATGCCCAAGACACATGCTTCCAACATTTTTTATGATGTGCAGGATACAGGTCGACGGTCCTCGAGGACTTTTGGCTTTATCATGACCTCTCTGTTTGAGTACATGGATCGTGCACACTACAGTGAGATCATGTCCTAGTTAGAGCCAGATGTTACCCACCAAAAGTGGGTGACCCTAAAGGAGAAACTTTTCTCCTATATATCTCTTTAGTCGACAACCAAAGCCCCTGACAACCACCGATGTAGGTGATATATTATGTCATTTTATCTCCACTCCTTACATTGGTCATATGTCCCATTGCCCATCTTTCGAGAGCATATGTTAGAAGGTGGGAAATCCAACCCAAAAGGTATGTTTTTCATTGTGTAATCGAGTGCTTATGCTTGTTTGTCTTGGGCATTTTGGGCATGGATTATTGGTTGACTTGGAAGAGGGAAGGGCTTTGATTACGGTTTTGTTCCCTCGCCTTAAATGGGGTGTTAATCTTCAATCCTAGTCCCGTGGGATCTCCCCTATTGACCTATGGTTTCAGGAAGGGCACTACTTGGGAAACACTATTTTTGGTAGCATGGTCTCATTTTCCCATACCACATTATTTACTCCCTCGGCAGATTATAGGCCCTATTTCACATTTTCCTTCTCTAGGTCCATAAGGAACAACCCACGCCCTCCCCTTGTCCACATATCCGGGACAGGCCTAGAAATGTTGCCTTAAAGGTTGAAGCAGCTAAAAGAAAGTTAAAACCATATCATGGCCACAACCAAGAAACAAAAGAAAAATAATATTATAAAATGAAAAAGATGGTTGGGACATAACATGATCTCTACCCTTTATCATGGCCATCACCCTAGTTCTTAGGGCCCCATCAATGCCCCCTCATCATTAAGGAACCCATTCACTTCCCAAACCTTGGTGGGTGATGAACTACCCCACCTTAAGGGGGTAATAACTACTCTATATCATTCATAACATGCTCTCCTGGAGCCCGAAGCAATAATACAAAGAAAAATAAAGGCAAAGGGAAAATAAATATTCACAAATTCTCAATATATTATATATATATATATATATATATATAAATATATAAATATATATATAGAGAAGAATTGTTGCACAACATTATCAAAATTTTACACATTTCTTTATCTGAAATTTACAATTCCTTCTTACATACCTTTCATAATAAAAAAAAGAAGACTCCTAGGTTCTAAACATACTAGTTCGATATCATAATTATTCCTCTTGGAAGCTTATTAGAGTTGACTAATGGATTGTTCCCCTCATTCCCTGTTGGATGCACCTCACAAATGGTTTCATAACATTTGCACAACACTATCAAAATTTTACACATTTCTTTATCTGAAATTTACAATTCCTCCTTACACACCTTTCATAATAAAAAAGAAGACTCCCAGGTTCTAAACATATTAGTTCGATATCATAATTATTCCTCCTGGAAGGTTATTAGAGTCAGCAAAAGGATTGTTCCCCTCATTCCCTATTGGATGCACCTCACAAATGGTTTCATAGACCCCTGGAAATATATCTAGATTTTCCTTTATTCGAACCAGACACACCTGCACTTCCTCCATCGCTCTTAGTAACTAGTCTAGGTTTTCGTGCAATGTGTCATGTCAGACACCCCTAACTCCATGTAGAAATCTTGTAGATTCACAAGCTCATGTAATCTACTAAAACAAGGGACAAGAATATACTTCTACTCTTTACAGTGGAAGCCCATAAAGATCGAGAAAAACAATAATCGACAAGAGGAAGAGAATAAAAGGCACATAACACAATAAATATCCGGGGAAAGCCACAACTCAAAAACTCATTATCTGTTTTGTATTAATCCAGAAAATCAAGATGAAATTGCAATGTTTGTTCTCTCTAGAACAATCCCAACACTCAACAAAATCAATCTCCAACTCATAAGTAACCTCAAGGCCAAAGCTTAGCCTCTTCACAAGCTCTCCAAATCTTTATTCCAATGTGTCCTTGGTCAAAGAATTTAGATGAATACAATATGCTATGCTCAAGCTTGAGCTTAACCTGTAGAAGTATTTCCTATCCTCCCCCTGATGACTTCCTTTGGCCAATACTTAGCCAAATTTCCAAGCCTCCAAGCTTCTAATTCTTTGCACAATTCCTAAGAGAATTAGCCCATATTGAAAGGGAAATTCCTTATCCATAACTACGCAATCCATTCTAGGTTTAGTTCCTGATTGCATGCACCATCTGTACAACTCGGAAAATTATACAACAAATAGTACATTGTCCCTGCACTCTAGTCTCGACTGGGTCTTTCTCAGAATCGACATGCATGAGTTCCTGATGAGGGAATCTTCAGTTAACTGGAGTAGCACTAGTTAATGCATTAGTGCACCAAGTGACTGTTAACTCACTATTAGTTCCTCAAACAATTTGGAACTAATTTAACTAGACTTAACTCAGTAAACTGAGTTAACTAATTACAACTCACAATTAACTCATCTTGGACCCCTATAATATAGGGAGAACATATACATGACTTCAAAAAGACTTCCAACTCGGAAGTCCTAAATTAACTAAATTAACTCTCTAGTTAACTATTTTTTTTTTCTCAGCAAAGACTATTCTATTAATAAAAAGATGAAAAAATATTTACAGAGTGGTTTTAACCTCTGAGGGGGATGTAGCCTGCCCTCTGCCAAAAAACCTATAGCAGGTGTCATGAAGCCTGACCTTTACATATTGAACTATCCAAATCATAGGCAGACTGTTGATTTTTACAAAATTCAGCTTTGCACTGAGCTTACAAACATACAAAAATACAAAATTCATCTCTTCACTGAGCTTAGAAGGGCTATTACATTTCCATGTAGTATCAAAAAACCTGTAGATTGTAAATTTCAGGCCAGTGAGAAAATAGACCATTCAAATAGGAAAAAACAGACCAAAAACAAACCATAGCGCCAACAAGCTTTTAATCCTGTTGAGGAGAGCCAGCATCCTTCTCGCTTGCTCGGTTGACCCAGGTAACTTCGAGGTTGTCTTCTACATCCATTGCACTGCGTCCTGGAGGGAGAACAAGGTGAAGAATGTTCCTGAAAGGACTTGCAGGCTCATAATCCTTGACGGGCTCTTGTGAAGATGAAGGTTGGTGCTGAGGTATTTCTTGTTGGCCCTCATCGCACAAAATCCCCAAAGTGTTGAGGACATCCCCAATTGGGCTTTCTTGATGAGTACTGGAATTATTGGAATGATCCTGCTCACTGGATGATTCTTCTGCACTAGCAGGCTCTTCCTCTAATTCTGACTCTTCCTCCTCCTCCGAAAAGAGCACCGTGACAACAGCAGAGATTAGCGGCTTGTTCAGCTTGCTGCGAAACTTGAAGCGAGCTGAGTGGAAAAAGTTGGTGAGAGAGGGACCAGAACTAGCTGAGGATGGTGAGGGGGGTGGAACAGAAGCCAAAGGTTCTATGAGTTGCGGGACAGAGCCTCCGTGACTGCTAGAACCTCCCCGTGACCTAGTATGACTTCCCCGTCTTGGTATTCCACGTTGGCGCGGCATGGTGGACTTCAGGTGATGACTGTGCAAACAAAGATCTTGAATTGGGGGAATGAACAGCCAATTGCAGGTTGAAGACCATACACTCCAGAACTAGACGCCTTCCAGTTCAGCCCAATTATTGACTGGTGAAATCGACAGCTCCTGCTCTATATTAACCAGAAACGCTATGCGCAGACCCCCAATAGTGACAGGCGACACCAAATTTTTGTGCCAGACCCCGAAACAGAGAATGAACTTAGAGTAATGGAAGACAACAGTGTTTAGACACGGGGATAAATTGAAAAGAGCGGAAGCAGACCTACTGGACCCTCTTACCAGACCAGAACCAGCAGACTGATACCTGACCCAGGGAGGCTCCCGTGCACTGCGTGCTGCCCTGGAGCTCAATCTAATTAACCTTCTGAAGCGCGCCTTTGTGCCAAATTCTCCGAGGTTCATATATTTTATGCCTTGATCGAGGTCTGCCAACCAGGAACAATGTCCTTGCCACACATTAACTTCCCTGCTCAGCGCCATAACTCCCAGGTTCAATCCGCCATTACACAGGGCCTTGAATGCCTGCTCCTCACCTGCTTTAAACCGCCGAGACCTGCTAGCATTGACGCCAGCTGTCGTCCTTTCCTGTATTATCATGGATACATGGTACTAGCACCCGCATCCGAGTAACTCTCTAGTTAACTATTACAAGCTGCTATGAGAATAGAATTCAATTTTAATTTAAGGACAAATTAAATTAGAATTTTTGGATCTTATTTTTATCATTTCTTGATGCTATTTTCAACACTCCAGAAGGCTCATCCATCGTAAGTTGGGCACAAGGAAGCTCTTATCTAAACTTTGCTTTGTTCCACGAGATTCTTTAACATAAAACAAAGATGTGCCAATATAGTGAGAAATTATATTGTCACCCTATCTTTTCTCACAATCAACATCAAATTATGTCAAATCCTTGTCTCTAACATATTCTCGCATCATGACCGGTACGACAAATAAATTCGCACACGTAAAACAATCCAATTGAATAACTCAACACCGCCACTTAATGCACCAACTCCATTTACCCAATGGAAGGAACCTACGCTTGGTTCTTACCATTCTACAAGGAAATGGTATCCCTAAATGGAGTCAATTGTTGTCACCTAACCTTTCCATAAACATAAGTTTAGTCATTTGGCATGTCGTAGCCTTTTCTATGGCCAAGTTCCTAATCTGTATGAATCCTTTCAATCGTTAAAATACGAAGTCTTTAAATATCAAAGATGCTCCTATATATCCCTCGCATGAGAACTTAACGTTTTATAAAGTACCCAATCGATATCATCAGTTGGTTATAAAATTTTAATCGATTGTAACCACATCTCATTGGGCCCATATATGTGCCTAGTTTAATTACCCTTTTTGCACCTGATGTTGTATGACAACGTAATCACTTTTCATATGAAGGCCCTCATATCTCATCGTATTAGAATATGTTCGCACTTTAACACCCTTTCACAAACCGATGAGATCAGACCGTCCATCCCAATCCAAATCAATGGAGGGCATGTCATATCAAGTTTGGACTTGCACATGAAATAAACATAATTTTGGACTCGATGGATGGGACAGGGCATGGATCATGCAATAGCATTAAACATGATTGGAAGGAATTTAATTAAGAAAGTAGGCATATTAACGCCACATTCAATAACACACTAGCCTTCTCTTCTGCCAACTTTAATACACACACTTATTGTTAAGGTCCTATTCTCTTTTGCATGCGTCTTTACCAAAGTTGAGAGCTTTTGTTCTTCATAGCGTAATGAAATAGGGTTGGAATCTGACCAATTGCATCGTTGAAGACTGGGTAAGTACCCTAGTTGGTAGCCCATGAAATTATTTCGTTCATGAACAAATTTACAAAGGAAATTGTGAGAATGGCAGACGAATCATCTAAGTAGGTCTTTATAAATGACCTAGCTCAAATTATGGATACTATGGTGCGAAATATTGACATTCTAACCTTTAAGAAGATAATATCAAAGACTAGTTCCTTTTTCCGAAGTATTCTATAATTAAAATCTATGGCTTTGAAAAAGAGCCATACCATCTCGCGAAATTTATTACTCCGTTGATATTTGCATATGAAGTGTAGAGACTTTATTTAAATGAATTTCATTTTGTTTCTAAAAATAAAAAGGCACTTTTCAATCTTCCTTATGGAGTTTCCTCTCTTGTCACTAGACATAAGACGACCATTGATATAATTGAAAGGGAATTGTCATCCTTTGGTTTGGTGCCTAATGTTTGCTGGAAATATGATCCACATGGTATTATTTATAATTTAAAGAAATAGGCTAGTTTGTTTGCTTACATTCACGAACCCAAAGTATAAATTAAACAAATGACTAATGTATTTCCTTTGCTTAGAATAACAAAGAATAGATAGATATGTCGGTGGCTTTAAAGCAGGAAAAAACAAGAAATTCAAAAGGAGGGAGAAACAAGTAAAGGCAATGTTCTTGAGATAATTTAGACTAAACATGCAAAGCTTAATCAATCCTTAATTGTATCAAGAAGCAACGTTGTGAAGATAAAGAACGACGAGTTACATCTGGAGGAAGTAGGACACATAGTGAAGGCAAGGATTGATGAAGAAGACAAAATTGAAGCTTTTGAAAAAAACATCGAAGAACTATCCAAACAAATCAAATAAACGCTTGAGGAATCACAACCAAAAAATTTAGGAGAGTAGGCATTGGCTGATCTGATTTAGAATATTATATTGTTGTACTAAGATCCTCCTCAGGTTAGAAACAAAATGCTATCATTGTGGTTAAGGATTCATGAATTTTTGCAAGTGAAATGATAAGTTTTTATGTTAATTTTATGAGCAATTTAACATAAATAAGAGATTGAACAACAGCATAAACATATACAGAACATCATCAAAAACACATTACAACAAGAACATCATAAAGGAGTTAAAGGAGTTCACCCCTCTTGGGCTACGTCTCCTTGGTTCAGCTTCTAATGGCTTGGGCCTCTCTATTATGCTCAAAGGTGTAAAATTATGTGTTTACAATGCTCAAATGCCTCATGAACATGCTCCAATGAGTCTGAAATGTCCAAAAATGGCCATCTAGCCTTTTTTTGCATCCAAGTTAGTCGAAAATTGAAGAAGATATTACCTCTCTTAGTTATCCCACTATTTTCCCCACAAATTTCTCCAAATCCTACATGATCCTCGAATTTCACCCCAAAAAGTGCTAACTGGGCGAAGATTTCATCGTGCGGCGAGCGAAATTATATGAAGGCTAATTCCACCCATAACCCCGCCAACGATTATAAAAAAATGTCACGGCCTATAGATAAGGTGGTCACATGGGTGTTTAGACTGGCGGTTGGCAATGTGGTTACGATGGTGGCAACATAACTGCTGCGAGCTGCGAACAAGGTGGTCACATGGGAGGGTCATCGGCGATTATGTTGGCGGTCTCCCCCAACCTCACGGTCAATATAAGTTAAAATATAATCCACGACCATAGCTTGTTAAGTCACATGATGTGGGCTTAATGGTAAACCTTGGCATTGTTGTATGAGAGGTCATGGGTTTGACCTTGGCCTCTGACCTGTCTTGCCAACTAAATTTTTAGCCGACCATTAGGAGGACATGTGGCGGCCATAAACTATCGACGTTAATAGTTCCATCGCAAATCACAATCGGCTGGAGCAGGGGTGATTCTCCATAACAGGTGATTGTGTTTTGCGATATGCAATTATGATATCACAATCCCAACCTGACTCTATCAGGGTCGATTCTGTAAATGCACTTGATCCACGCGATGTGTGATTGCAATTTATCGCGTCGCACTCTGGCTTCACTCTTGGGGTGATTCTTTAGTGTCAGCCCACCTCCGATCTGCAACTGCGATATCAGAAATCGCAACCCAGTAGTGATGGAGGCCAATTTCCTTAACTGAGGACCTCTTCCTTTTGTGAAATACGGAGCCAATGGCATCCTGCCACTTGGCGCTTTCCCATTCGCTGAAGACTTTTCCATGTCATTTCCTCTGCCATATTTTTTTTACATGTTTGACAAAGTGAACAGATCACGTTTCTGGAAGCATACGATGTTTGTTTCGCATGAAATGAGTTGCATTGGATTCAAGATGATGAGCACTACGCGGTCATTCGGGTTCCACACCATTCTGACAATTTTGATTTTTGAACATGATTTTGAGCACCTGATCACTCCTCCCCACTAGAAGCCTTTTGGACTCCAAAAAATCACTTTTAGTTGTCCAACATGTCAGGGTACAGTTCACTCACCTTTCCAACATCTATCCATTTGGCTTTGTCCATGTTACTATTAGTAGCAACATACTTCTTACCAAGATGATACAATACATTATGATGCAAATGGTAATCAAATTCCTCTACTTGATTCCTTTGAATCAAGCTTGAATATACATCTTGAGAGTATGTATTTTGTTGAACATAACTTCATATAAAACAAAATTATGCTTGAGGATAATAATTACACAAACTATAGTCCTAGAAAGTACATCAATAAACTTGTCACTTATACCTTTTGACCAAGTGGAAGAGTAGAAGAAAACCCATCCAACGAAAGTGCCCTTGTCGTTGCAACTTAAACACTGCACCATTGAAAATTTCTGAATGAAATGAAATGGGCTTACCATATTGGATAAATATTGCGCCCATGGCATAGTCACATACATCAACCTGAAACTCAAATGACTTTTTCAAGTTTAGAAGAACAAGTATAAAGGTTGAACTAATCTTTTGTCTTAAAGCATTAAATACCTCTTGTTGTTTGCCTCCACACTAGAAGACCTTTTCACAACTGCCAAAGAATGCAAATGAGCGACAATAGAAGAAAATTTAACAAAATCTTTCCTACAACATTGGGTTGCTCCCAAAAAACTTTTATCCAAATGACTATCTTGAGCATTGACCAATCCATAATGGCATCAATCTTAGATAAGTCTAACTTCAGCTCATATTCTCCAATATCATGGCCCAAGTACATCAAAGAAGTTGTATCCAACATATACTTTGACATCTTCAATAACATATGTTCTTGACATAAGACATCAAGTATTTCTTTCTCATACATGACATGTTCCTAATGAATTTTCTGAAAATGAAAATGTCATCCAAGTAGACTATCATGTCTAGAAATGGTTGCAATGCATCTTGTTTCATATGCATGAAAGTAGTAGGAGCATGGAAAAGACCAAAAAACATAACAAGCCATTCAAACAAACCTTGCTTGGTTTTGAATGTCATCTTCCATATTTCTCCTTCAACAACTCTACTTTTATGAAAACCATTTCTTGAATCCCATTCAATGAAATGCTTACCATTCTTTTTGGGAATCAAAACAAGGGGTGCACCACATGGTAAAGGAGAAGGTTGAATGATCCTTTTATTCAGAAATCCTTGGATTTCTTTTGTTATTTCTACACTTTCCATTCTTAGCATCCTGCGCATGTCAATGTTAGGAAGAAGACACTTTTTTTGCAATGGTATTTCATGTTGGATTCTCCTCTTGGAAGGAAATCCTTTTGCTTTCTGAAACACCTCATCATATTGGTTAACTACATCGACCAAATCAATTTTCAATTTTGAATGACAACCATCAAATGCTTCATAATCAATATAAAAATTGGGTTTGATCATAAGAAGCACTAAATTCTTGCTTCAATTCACTAGTCTTTTCATTTGCCCTGCATTAACTAATGAAAAAATTATTTTCTTGCTATGAGATCTCACAATATATTCTACTCCATCTTTGAATAAATGATATTTTTTGTCATGTCTATGGAAGATAGCTTTTTTGTCATAAAGGTATTGGTTGCCCAAAACTATGCCACAGGTATCTAACGGCACAACATCAAGCTCCACTTCATCTATGAAATTTGTAGTAATGACGAATTTCAATTTACACTTTCTAGTAACCTGTAATGCGCATTGTCACACACCCATCCAAGTGGATATGGTTTATGATGTGGAACGTTGTCCAAGTTTAAACTTTTGACAATTTTTAGAGATAAGATTGGCTTGAGAGCCACTATCGAAAAGCATATCAATCTTGTTGTGTTTTGAGACCACCCCTATGTGAAAAAAATTATATTCTCCTCTTCTCCTTTGGAGTTTCATTTTGTGAGTTTGAAGAACTAGTGCTAGCAATGGATTCTTTTCCTTTTAACCCCATGGCTATGATTTTAGTTTCATCACTCGAATTGGATCCCAAATCTTGTTGAGTGGTTGTAGTTTCCTTTTGTTTTCCCTTGTTGTTGTTTCTCTTTGGTTTCATTTCGGGATGAAGCTTCCAACAATGAACTTCATCATGACCCTCTCTGGAACAATGTTTTCATGTAACTTTCTCTCCTTTTTTGATAGACACATTTTTCTTTGCTTCGCTTTGAAAGCCTTTTCCTTTTCTTTGCCCTTTAATGGTTTTTTACTACCTCCTTCTGGGGTGTTTTTCCCTCTTACCTCAAGATGAGTGGATTGTACACACGCTTCATCTAGATTATTGGGATTAAACATTAAGATAGTATGCCTAAGGTAATTGTGTAAACCCCATATGTGCTTCAACAATGTGTCTTGTGATTGCAAATCTACACCTAACATCAAAGACCTTTTTCTGAATTCTTGGATGTAATCTTGCACAGTTTTACCTTAAAGCTGTCTAAAGTTATGCCAATTCATGATGACTTTCTTCATATAAGCTAGAGGTTAGAATTGTCTTTTGATTTCAGCAATTAAATCATTCCAAGAAATTGATATCTTACCATGTTTTTCAATCTCCTCTTGGGTCTTTGATTCCCACCATACTAGTGTTGCACCCTCCATTCTCAAGGAAGTTAATTTAATCTTTATGTCATCCTCTTAAAGGTTTTGAATCCTGCAATAGACCTCCAATTGACGAATCCAATTATCAAGCTTCTCTGCATTCACTTCACCTTTATACATGGGCAGCTCAAATTTAACATCGATTTAAAAAAAAAAAAAGTGATTTACCAATTCCTTTTGAAGTATGATGATGAGTATGAGTAAGGGTTGTGTTAGTGGAAGAGGTTGAAGATGCTTGTGAAGAAGAAGACGAAGAATATGGTGGGGAGGGTGGAGGTTTGTCTCCATTTCCATTACCTCCTCCTAAAGAATCTTCTCCTTTTGGAGGTTTGGAACTTTCCCCTTACAACCTAGTATTCCTCTCTTCATAGAGGACCTTTACCATCTTTGTCATATCAAAGGAAGCCTTTCTAAAGGTCTTCTCATCTTCTGTCTTATGTGTAGGTTCTCCTTCATGAGACATGATCTGTAGAGTCTCAATTGCAACTGGAGGCTAAACTGGTGTTGGAGATTGTGGCAACCTTGTTGTCTTTCTCCTTGACCCAACTTCAGGGCTTCCAACCAGCTTCCCTTCTCCTATTTTAAGTTTTAACCTTGTAAGAATGACGTAAACTTGCAACAATTAAATCATTCTTTCACAAAGAAAACCTAGCGCTCTGATACAAAAATGATCTAATTTAGAATATTAGATTGTTGTGCTAAGATCCTCCTCAGATTAGAAACAAAATGCTTTCAATGTGCTTAAGGATTCATGAATTTTTGCAAGTGAAATAATGAGTTTTTATGTTAATTTTATGAGCAACTTAACATAAAGAAGAGATTGAACAACATCATAAGCATGCATAGAACATCATCAAAAACACACTACAACAAGAACATGATAAAGGAGTTCACCCCTTCTGGGCTACATCTCCTTGGTACAACTTCCAATGGCTTGGACCTCTCTATTATGCTCAAAATTGTAAAAATATGTGTTTACAATGCTCAAGTGCCTCAGAAACCTACTCCAATGAGTCCAAAATGTCCAAAAATGGCCATCTAGCCTCTTTTTGCATCCAATTTGGTCGAAAACTGAAGAATTTATGACCTCTTTTAGTTAGCCCACAATTCACTCCACAACTTGCTCCAAATTCGACGTGATCCCCCAATTTTACCCCAAAAAGCGCTAATTGGGTGAATATTTCATTGCGCAATGGGTTAAATTGTAGAATGACTAATTCCACACATAACCCCGCTGGCGATTATAAAAAAATGTCACGACCTACAGATAAGGTGGTCACATGGGTGTTTGGACTGATGGTTGGTGGTGCAGTAACCATGGCGACAACA
The DNA here is from genome assembly GCA_000404065.3 of Pinus taeda. Classification (NCBI taxonomy): domain Eukaryota; kingdom Viridiplantae; phylum Streptophyta; class Pinopsida; order Pinales; family Pinaceae; genus Pinus; species Pinus taeda. Next base: position 184,593 of record APFE030366466.1, on the reverse strand, counting down.
TGACTGCTACGGGTTGTGGGCGAGGTGTTCACATGGGAGGGTTGTAGGCAGTTATATTGGCAGTCTCCCCCCAACCTGACGGTCAACATAATTTAAAATTTAATCGTGACCATAGTTTGTTAAGTCATATGTTGCGGGCTCAACAGTAAACCTTAGCGCTATTCTATGGGAATTCACGGGTTCGACACTAGCCTCCTAACTATCTTGCCAACCAAATTTTTAACTGACCATTAGGACACGTGGCAACCATAAACTATCGGCTGATAGTTCTATCACAAATCGCAATCGAACAGAGCAGGGGTGATTCTCCATAATGGGTCATTGTGTTGTACTATATGTGATTGCAATATCACAATCACAACCTGACTCTGATGCAGACGATTCTATAAACGCACTTGATCCATGCGATGTGCAATTGCGATTTATCGCGTCGCACTCTAGCGTCGCTCTCGGGTCGATTCTTTACCGTCGACCCGCGTCTAATCTACGATTGCGATATCACAAATCACAACCTGGTAGTGTTGGAGCCGATTTCCTTAACCGCATACATCTTCCTTTAGCGATATGTGAAATGTAGGGCTAATGGCAGCCTGCCACTTGGCGCTTTCCAATTCGTTGAAGACTCTGACATGTCATTTCCTCTGCCATATTTTTTTTGCTTATTTGACAAAGTGAACAGATCGTGTTTCTAGAAGCATACGATGTTCGTTTCACGTGAATTGAGTTGTGCCAGATTCAGGATGATGAGCACTACGGGGTCGTTCATGTTCCACACCATTCTAACAATTTTTATTTTTGAACATAATTTTGAGCACCTAATCATTGACAGTTGAGAATAGCTTTATCAAAGAAAAGATCGTGGAAAATATAGGAAAATAACTAATATTATTACCATAAGAAACACAAATGGTAGGTATTATTGCACTCGGAGAAATGACTTCTACTACAGGTCCTATATTCTTATCCTTGATCAATTTAGAAGATAACATGTTCAACCTCATTGTGATACAACTAGAGATAGATGATAAAAAAGATCTTCCTTGGCTATCAATTTGAGCAAGTTGATTGATTCTGATATGATCAATTAGCATAAAAAAACTAGATACATTGTGGCCAAAAGAATATTAGACTCAATGATAATGACAAGAAACTACAATCTATGCTCACTAAGGTCGAAAAACAACTCAATAATGCAAGAGTGGTGTTGAGAACTAGAGTTAATTGGATAAAGGAGTTGGAAGATAGGATAATAAAACAATTAGGTCAACCAAAGGATGGCAACTCTGTCAGAAAATTATTAGAAGGAAAGGATAGAGAAATAAAGAACCTAAAGTTAGTTGCCAAGGTACCTGATTATGATGCAACTAACTTAATAGATGCCTTCGAAAAGAAGGACGAAATTGAGATAAAATTGAATGGGGTGAAAAAAATTTCCTTTTTATGAAGGAGATTCAACTAAAAAAAATGAGGAAACGACAAAGATGCTTATTAAAGAATTTGAAGAAAGGGAAAGAAAATATATTTGCATTATTGAGGAATACAACACTGGCATAGGCAATGCTCTAGAACAAACTACAATAGTGGCAACAAATTCAAATAAATTAAAGCTCTCTGAACTTAAAAACTCAACTAGAGAAAAAGATTAAAGAGATGGAGTCTGAAAGGGAACAGGTTGAAATACAATGGTCATACCAAGTAGAAATAAAGGTTAATACCATTCAGGAAATACAAAACACTCTTAAAGAAAAGCAAGATGAGATTAAGTCCCTTCAAGAAATCATAAAGATAACTTTACCGGACAAACAAGTTTCAATGGAAGCTAAGGAAGAGATATGGGGGTAGATCAACCAAAAGACTCACAAGTTAGGTCATATGTTAAGATCCTATTAGATTGCGAGAAAGTAATAATGAAAAATGCCAACATTGAAGTCAAGAGTCTTACTTCTCAACTTGAGGAAATATTAAGAGATGTTGATAAACTGATAGATATTTTCAACTCACTCGAAGAAGAGACAATCAAAGATAATTTGCTTAAAGAGATGAATGTATTTTTGCCCTTTCCATGGTAAAGGAGAAACAAAGGTGTGCCCTGGAGATGAAAGATGAGTTTCAAAAGGCCATGAAGATCATTGATGATTTTAGCATTAGTAGAATTATTTAGAAATATTGGGTATCCTTTATTTCTTGGTGCTATCACCAAAAATTGATCATCTAGCCATAACTTTTTTTTTTCACAAGAACGATTATGGATTTTATTAGCTGGTTGGCCTAAATGCTAGAATTTTGATTACAATGGGAGTTGCCCAGATCCAAATAGAACCGACCTCCTGAAGTACTGAAGGGTTTGTATTCCGCTTCCAGCTCTTTTTGAGTTCAACAATGGAGTTGATTTCTATGATTTGCCCAAGCTTGAATATGCGAATAAACTGATTTAGAATCCAACAATAAAACATATCTACTGAAATGATTATGGAATTGGATCCCATGTTTAATCCACATCCCTTATCATTGCTCCGACAGAGAGAAGTACTGCTTTATTAGCTTCACAATCTGCTTCTTTATTGTTGACTCTTAATACATGAAAATATTTCCAGTTTTGGAACAACTTCCCCAAGCTTTTAATTCTATGAATCAGCCTTGCTAATCTTAAGTCCCGGGGGGCAATATTGGTCACCATGAGCTTTATGATCACTTGGGAGTCCCCAAGAATGATTGCCTACTTAATTTCCAGATTCAAGAGCAGCTTGAGACCTTGATAGAGGGCCAATGCTTCTGCTTGAATGCTGGAATTGAACCCCAGCCCCCAGGCAAAGCTGTGGATCAGGATGCCTTCTATTGTATTAACTGTTCCTCCTACCCCAGCCTTGCCAGGATTTCCTTTTGCTGCCCCATTGAAGAAGAGATAATGCACTTTATGGTTGGAGATCCACACTTGAAATTCTTCCTTATTTATCCCCCTTGTTTACCATTCCTCAAGTGGGATAATGTTTCTGTTGGCTTGATCGAATTGCAGGTTTAAGGAAGTCCCCCAAATAGTGTCGAGTTGACTAAGATTCGAGTCGTCTTTTTGATCATCTAGGCATTCTTTTAGCTGAATTTTTATCTTAGCCGCTACCACTTTGACATCATGCTAGATGTTTCTGAAGATTTTGTTGTTCCGCTCTAGCCAGACCTGCCAGCAACAAATTTTGAGGAGAGAAGACCAAGCAGCCTTTATTACTTTGTTCTTAGGGGGGGACCTAGATATCTGATCTGCCAATTAGTGAAGAGATAAGTTATGGGGGCAGGAAGTTCGAAGTTTGGATTCCAATAATCCATCAGTTCTTTCCAGACCTGCACTGCAAATTTGCATTGTAGAACAAGATGCGTGGTGCATTCCACCTTTTCTCTGCACAAGGAGCATCTAGACGGGCCATAAAAACCACGCCTCTGCAGGTTCTCGTTGGTGAGAATTTTTCTGTGGCATAGAAGCCAACTAAACATGTCTATCTTGGGTAGCGATGGGATGCCCCAAATAGTCTTCCACGGGGCCAGATCAGGAGGAACATTTGGAATTGAGGAAAGGTTCGAGTAGCCTTGAGCAACAGTATAGCCCGCAGTTAAGGAACCCCAACCTTGCCTGTATTTTCCACGAATGTGCGAAGGGGCAACTCCATTGAGCATAGCGCAGAGGTGGTTGACGTCCTGAAGGAGTTCCACAGGTGGATCAAAGAAGTTCCAGCTGGCCCAACACATCCCTTCCCACTTGGAGATATCCCACAAAGTGTATTTACCTGTGTTTGTTAGCCGATCACGCAACGTCTTCACGGAGGGGTAGTCACCGATTAGATCGCGATCCATTATGCGATCTGTCCAGATGTTAATTTTCTTTCCATTTCTAGGGATCCAGTAGGCCTTGGAGCGGATCAGAGGGCCAGCTTTAGCGCTGAGTCTGGAAAATCAAGAGGTGCCTTGGGGAAGATGCCCATCTAGACATCTTGTCCTCTCGCCTATGAAGTATTTCCTCCAAAGCGCTAGCTGAGCCCAATCAAGCTTGGGCGCTATGATTTTCTAAAGTAGCTTGGCTCCCATGGCGATGTTTTGCAGGGGAAGCTTCTTGAAGTTTAGGCCTCCCTCCATTTGAGGTTTGACGACTATCTCACAGTTGACCAGGGGGATTTTCCTCTCGTTTTGCTTACCCCCCTTCCAGAAGAAATTTCGAATGTGCTGGTCCATTTTCTGGAGAATGTCGGCAGGAGCTAGAAGCACTGAGAACTGGAATAAGGGAAGACTGCAGAGAACGGCTTTGATCAGGACTGACTTGCCTGCTATATTTAGCCAGTTAAAGCCCCATGCCTGAAGTTTGATCTTGAATTTTTCTAGTTGAGGAATCCAATCCCTGATATAGGCACGCTTGAGGAAGATAGGCATCCCTAGATACTTAAACGAGGTCCAGACAGATGAGGCAGCAAATCCTAAGCATCTGGCAACAGTATTGAGCATAGAGAGCGAGGTATTCCAGCGGAAGATGTGGCACTTTCCCTTGTTGAGACTACTTCCAGACATCATGCCAAACTCATCCAGTGCATCTTTGAATCTAGTGGCTGAGTGGATCGAAGCGGCCCCAAGTAGCAGAGTGTCATCTGCAAAGAGGGCATGATTTATATTCTGAACTCCCCTCGCAATACAAATCCCTGGAATCTCCTGATCTTGCATTTTTTGTTTAAGTGAAAATTGAGAATGGAGGCTTGGATTACAAATAATAGAAGGGACAGGGGGCAGCCCTGCCTTAATCCTCTTGTTGCTTTAAAAAAACTAGCAGTTCTGTCATTAATTAGAGGAGCTATCCATGGCTCCGAGATGCAAGCTTGGATCCGGTTTATAAAGCTCACTCTGAATCCAAAGCTTTGCAAAACATTCAATAGAAAGCTATGTCTAACATGATCAAAAGCATTTGCTGCGTCCAGTTTGATGGCCATACCTCTTTCCTTGCACTGGTGACTTGATAGGATTGCCTCTTGAACTAAAATGAAGTTGTCCACCAGCTGTCTTCCATGAATGAAGCCCCCTTGGTTCTCTGGAATGATTTTAGGAAGGATGTGCTTCAGCCTGCTAGCGATGATTTTGGTGATCATTTTGTAGCTGATGTTACAAAGAGATATGGGACGAAATCTATTGAAGGAATTGGCGCCCTTCTCCTTAGGAATAAGAGCAAGGAATGAGGAGTTAGTGCTTCCTCCAATTTTCTGGCAGGTCTGCAATTTTTGGATCATTTTGTGGAGATCTTTTCCCACAATGTGCTAGCGGGATTGGAGAAACCTGGCAGAGAAGTCGTCAGGACCTGGGGCTTTGTCTGGGTCCATGGCAAAGGGAGCACTTTTGACCTCATCCATGGTGACTTTGGCTTCTAGATGATGATTCATATCAGCTGAGATTGAAAAGGGAACCCCGTCCAGAAGACAAGAGTTCTGAGTCACATTCCCCTCTTCATTGTACAGATTTTGGAAATGGCGAAAGGCTGCTTGCTTGATGTCTGTAAATTCTTTGTGGATATCATCTTCTTCTTTGATTTGAGCTATGTAGTTGAAGCTTTTTCTAGCTTGAGACTGTTTGTGAAAATATGAGGTGTTTTTGTCTCCTGCTTTGAGCCAGAGGCAGCGAGATTTAACCCTCCATGTTTCCTCTTCGTTCAGGCAGGCTTTATGATATTACTGTTGAAGATGGACCTCTTTGCCAAGAATTTCTTTGGAGATGTGAGCCTCCTCCGAGAGCAGATGGTGGGCATCTAGCAGGCTTTGGATCTTTTTCCTTTCAGTAGCTCGGTTAGGAAGATTTTTGGCCCAGCCCTTTAGGGCAGATTTCACTCTTCTGAGTTTTTCTTCCCATATGAAAAATGGACATCCGTTGACTGGCTGGGACTAGCTTTGCTTGACACTCTGCAAGAAGCTGGGTTCCTTGATCCAAAGAGGACTAAACTTGAAGGGGATGGAGCCAATATTAGAGTGAGCCTGGAGGTTCATCTTGATAGGGTTGTGATTAGAGGTGCTACAAGGAATAATATGCATACTGGCATCTAAACCCAACAAAAGGAAGGAGCTTTGCACAAAGAATCTATCCAGCCTTGCTACAATGTGCCCAGGCCCTATTCTTTTATTTGACCACGTGTACTTACTTGAAACAGGCTTGATATCTAACAGATCCCAATCTTGAGGAAGATCCTCTGCCCATTCCCTTTCCGGGTCTCGCACAAATGCTTCCTCCACGCTTTTCTGAAGAATGCAGCGTGAGATTTAGGTCTCCTGCAATGATGATGTTTTCTAGAGTGCCCAAATCCGCTTGATTTCTTATTGAGTCCCAGCAGGTCTTTTTTTCTCCAGCGTTGACCAGCACATAAACATTGAAGAGGCAAAATAATTCTTTAGTAACTAATGTTGAGATTGCAACAAGATGATGGAGCTTAGTGAAAAGAGTCGCCTTCACTAAGTGGGCCCGCAGGCAAATTATGGCGCAAAGTCTATTTTTAGACATATGGATCATGTCTATGAGATTGCAGGTTGCTGTTTATGGATGATTGATCAAGTTGGAAAAAAAGATGGACTTCTATTTTTGATGAAAGTGTGAGTGATCACAGTGTGAGTGATCAAGTCTATTTTTAGACTGGCTGTCAAAAATAGAAAAGTCAAATATTATTGTCTTATAATAATATTTAGACTATAAAATTTATCTTATTCTCTTGGAGCACTTCAGTTTGAGCTACAGATGTGGCACATGTAGCTGTCAGAAGCAAATACATTTTCTCTGTGGGTCAGTTCAGTTTTTGCATGCATGACTTCAGTTAGAACTCAATCATTTGAGTTTGGTGGAGTTGATTGTGGAGTTGATGGAGTTGTGTTCAGTTTGACTTGGTTAAACTAGTTGTAATTAGTCTAACTGAAAATAGACTAATGATGAATTGTTAAACTAATTATTAACTCATAATGCAACTAAAGAATACATCATTTAACTCAGTTGCATGTCAGTGCATGTTCAGTTCAGCAGGGACAGGTGTTAGAGGATCAGATTGCTATCAGTTGTGACTATAGTTGTGCATGAGGATTTTCACAATCAATGGGAATGAGTTATGCCGATGAGAATTGGCCAATACCAAGTGATTATATCCTCTACTCACGTGATTCCCAGTGTGAGTGATTCTTTTGAGGTAAATACGAGTTTGGTCAACCATTCTCATCCATTCTTGTGCAGGTATTGAGCAGTGGAGGCAGGCAAGCAGTGGAATAGATTTGGAGAT